>WBMV01000094.1:0-37421 GCA_013396655.1 Campylorhamphus procurvoides
AACCTCCTGTGGTTTGGGATACAGGCAGGATGCAACCCAGTGAATTTGAGTCCTGTGCCTGGCTGGAGGGGTGAGGCTGTAACAGAGAGAGCTCTTTGCTTTTAGCCGGTGTGGATGGGGAGGAGGAGGAGGAGAAGGCTGTGTCTGGCAGTGCCTGGCTGGATGACAGCACTCCGCAGCAGGACCGGGCTGTGTGCCCGGCTCCAGTCTGGCCTTGGGTTGCCTGCAGCCTCTCCCAGACCTTGTGGGAGTTTGAGAAGGGGAATCAGATCCCAGCTTGATGGGGCAAGGGGGAATTTGGGGAGAAGAGCAGCAGAGCTGGCATAGAACTACCCCAAGGTGCAGCATTTCAGTGTTCTCCCTCCACCATACAGAGATTCTCCTTAGCCATATAGTTTGTCATTCCTTACCTCCCTGCCAGGCATCATCTCCCTCAGAAATCCCCTATCCTGCTGGGGGAGCCCCANCTGGGGGAGCCCCATACTCCTTTTTCCTGTGCTCTACACACAGGCATCCCAATTTATCAGGCTGGCTGCCTCCCATTTTTCCCCCAGTATGTCTCCTCCACTTTGTTGCCCCATTCCCTGTAAACTGCTGCAAACGCAGGCAGGATTTGGAGGAGAAACAAGCAGAGCAAGCAGAGGGGTCAGGGCTGCAGGGACAGCCCTGAACTGCTGAGGCAGCTCAGCCCTGAACGACAGGGGGACTTGGAGATGCATCTGGCTGCCTCAACCCCCGCTTGGCATCCTGCCCCCCCACCAGATCCCAGCCCTCCTCTCCGGATTGGAGCGCCCTCTCCCCCCCTCCCTGCTCTCCATCTTCATGCAGTCTGCAGAGGTGCATTGTGGGAAACTCCCAAGTTTCCCCCCACCCCCCCGCCTGCCTCCCTCCCTCCTCTCTGCGCAGAGCCAGCTCCCAAGGTGTGACTCCTCCGGCCGGAGAAGGCAGGTGAGGGATGGTGCTGGGCAGGGAGGGGTGCGGGGCAGAGGGGCCTCGGCACAGGGATGTGCAGGCGTCCTGCTCAAGGTGACAAAGCGAACCAGGGACACGGAGCTACCTGCTCAAGGTGAGTGTTCATCTCCTCGCAGCCGCCTGGGATGGAGGCCGGGGGCCGGCTCTGGAGCGTGCACCTGTCAAGAGGCAAAGAGAGCTTTTTTCAACCCAAAACAAGGAGCACGGCAAGGACGGCTGGCCCTGAGCAGCTCCCTGAAGGTCAGGCAGGCAGAGAAGGTGTTTCTGCACCTCCTCCTGACTGTGCTGTCCCCGAGCTGGGCTGCCCAGAGCCAGCAGAGGGGTCAGGAGGGGTGGATGGGGAATCTCCGGGGTCAGGAGGGCTGTGATGCCAGACTGCTGGGAGGGAGAAGGGGGAGCTGCACCCCAACCACGCTGCCCCAGCCCTGGCACCGCCCGGGAAGGCTTTGGGCGCTTTTCCAGCTGTTTCCCCCTCCCATCCCCATGGATGGTGGGATCTGCTCGTCCTTTGCTCTGCCTGGATTTAATGGCACTCTCTTTAACTCTGTCAGCCCTGGGGCAGGAAGGGGGCACGGCCAGGAACAGTGTGGCTCAGCCTGCACATTTTCCAAGGAAAGGGGGTTGTTTGGTTAGTCAGAGGGGCTTTGACATCAAGGAGGGGGGCATGTCCTTTGCTATGACCTCCGGCTTGTGCAGGAAAAGAGCTCCCAAAGGGAAATCTGCCCCTCCAAAGAACCAGAAGGGAGAAAGATGACAGAGCCAGTAAGTGCCTATTCTAAAGGAAGAATACTGCACCAGGGGGGTGGGAGAGAGAAGGATACGAGCCCAGGGCTCCTGAGTCACGGTGTTTGGGAAGGTCTCAGGCTCCTCTGTCCGGTGTCCTTGCTCTCTGCGCACCCATGTGCATCCCTCTGTTCGCAGGGACTTGTTGATTTGCTCCCGGTGATTTCCCTGCCCACCTGGTGCCTTCCGGGTAAGGAAGGGGATTTTTAAAATCGCATTGGTGTCGGCTTGGCAGAAGTTGGGTGTCGGGACGGGAGGAGGAACCTCGCTCTCCCCGCCGGTGCCGCAGCCCCGCTTCCCTGGGTGGGGCTTGGGCAGGATGCTGTCAGGAGGGAGGATGGGTCTGATGGGCTGAGCTGCTTCCTCCAGCTCCACGCTGACCTCCAAAAGTCCGACCTTCACGGCTTTGACCTTCAGCGTTCTCCGTCTGCCCCGTTCGCAGCCCCAGCGCCCAACGCGAGCTTCTAACCCCGTGATATTGGGGGGGAACGGGGGAAGAGATCCCAGATTCCCCCTGCATTTGGGTATTCATCCCTCCACATCCATCCCCTGGATCCAGGGGGGCGCCCTGGCACAGTCTGCCTGTCCTGCATTGGGTGTAGGGGGGGGTTGAGAAGGGGAATCGGACCCCAGCATGATGGGGCAAGGGGGAATTTGGGGAGAAGAGCAGCAGAGCTGGCATAGAACTACCCCAAGGTGCAGCATTTCAGTGTCCTCCCTCCACCGTGCAGAGATTCTCCTTAGCAATACAGTGTCGTTCCCTACCTCCGTGCCAGGCATCATCTCCCTCAGAAATCCCCTATCCTGCTGGGGGAGCCCCACGCACCTTTTTCCTGTACTCTACACACAGGCATCCCAATTTATCAGGCTGGCTGCCTCTCATTTTCCCCCAGTATGTCCCCTCCACTTTGTTGCCCCATTCCCTGTAACTGCTGCAAACGCAGGCAGGATTTGGAGGAGGAACAAGCAGAGGAGTCAAGGCTGCAGAAAGCTGGAAGGGTCTGGGAAGGATGGGTGAAGCTCCTCCAGGATAGAAATGCCTGCTCAGAGAGCTCCATCCCTCCCTCTGAACAGGCATTTCTATCCTGGAGGAGCTCCAGCCATCCTTCCCAGATCCTTCCCAGCTTTTTGCAGGGAAAGCTGCACAAGGTAAGGGATGGGTTTTACCCCGGAGTGTGCTGGGAGCCTCCCTCGAAGGTCACTGCCTTGTGTGGAATTGGCCCCTCATCTGCCTGCAGTGGCTTCTTACATTTCAGCTGCAGAGCAACAGCTTTTGGGCTGACGCCTGCAGACCTGGGGGCTGCCACATTCCAGACCCAGCTCTGCACGTGTGGAATTGCCTCCAGAATCTTTCTGCTGGCCACAGCTGAGCTGCAAAGGGGTGATGCCATGAAAGCCTGGTGTGATCCTGCGTCAGGAAGAAGGGATGGGTGCCCATAAACTGGGGAGTGATAAATTTTCTGGTGTTTCCTTCAGTGTCTGGCGTGTGTCACATACATGCCTCATATTTTTGGTTGTGGATATTGAATTGGGGACACCAGACTGTCAGGAAGAGGCCTTAGAAGCAAGATCTGTTGAAAGGAAATCAGCTTTCCACAGCTGGGAACTGGTCTGTGGCTTCTTGGGGAGCAGCACCCCAATTTGGAAGCATCTGCCCTCTTGCCAAGAGGCAAGGAAGACTTGCTGACTCTGTCATGTCATCCCTTAGCTGGCAGCACAGACCTAGAGCTGAGTGACAACCCAAGACCTGCCCCATGGCCCCAGCCAGGATGTTGGGATGGATGTGGGGAATCTCTTCTCTATTCCCTAGGGAGCATTTTGGGGGTGTAACCTCCCTCCTGGGGTGTAACCTCCATCTGCCTGCTTGAGCAGGGCTGTCGTGGTGCAGACCTGCAGGGGCTGGAAGAGGGAGCGTCACCGATGCCAAGAGATGGTGATTAGTACCTTTTCAATAGCAGGAGGCTCCTGGGCTGGCTCCTCCTGAATTTTGGGGCTCTGGTGACCTCCCTTCTGGTGTTACGGGAGGTCCCAGACTGCCCCCAGGAAGGGCTGTGCCTCTTCTCAGTGCAGTAACTCATCCCCAGTGCCACAGAGTTGCTGGCATTGAATTTTTGGCTCTGGGAGGGCATTATAAAAAAGTGAAATGAGTGTGTTTGGAGAAGCCATGAGGAGGTGGCCAGAGCAGGGTGCAGGATGCACCCAGATCCCTGTGAGGTGTCACACTCATGAGTTAAGGCTCCATGATTCCTGTTGCTGCTGCGCATCTTCCGCTGCATCTCCCAAACTGTTCCCCACTGAAACTACTCCAGTGCTTCCATCCAGAGCCCTGACAAATAACCACCATGGAAAAAAAAGTCATCCTGGCTGAGAATCCTTCCCTTTCTTCCCTGAATTTCTGTCTTGGGGTGAGGGGTGCTCAGACCTGCCAGGGAGAAGCTTAAGACCTATTGGAGAGGGGAAAGCTACCATTTTGTTCTGCTACAAAAAATATAAATATAAAGGGGAAAACAGTAATTCTGTTTTCTGAGGGGGGATCAAACCTAAGATTAAAGCTGGACCAGTACAGCAAAGTGAGATGTTCTGAACCTTTTGGGGGCATGTGGACTGTGTTAGGACCCTGAGGAGCCAGGGTTTGCAACAGGATATTTCCAGCCCAATCTCAGCGGAGTATTTTCATATTCTCTCAAATTCTAGAAATCGTTTAGCTGTAATACATGTCTGAGAGTGCAGTTGCACTGCAGGGGTTGGTAGCACTGGAGGGGGTGACCAGACAGTTGTACAGCCTTGCCAGGTGTGGTTCCTCTTGCCAACAGCATGTCAGGTCCATGCCAGGTGTAACTCAGTGCCCACCCCTACAGTTGTCAGTCAGAGCATGTGGCTGGAGACAAAATCTTCTGTTTCCCATGGCTGTTTTGGTAATGCCTTGTTTTTGCTGTGCACATGGCTGTGTACAGGCAGGGTGTCTTACCAGTGTAGGTTAGAGCTGTGTTTGGGGTTAAAAGCCCCCAAAAGAACAAAAGCTGAGCCACTGGCAGGAGTGTGGTGTGTCTGCAATGCCACCTCCATCTCTCAGAGAAGAAAATGTCTGCCACATCCATCCCAGGAGATCTTTGGGGACAGGATGTGTGTGGCTTGAAGAGGTGACACTTGGCTCAGAGCTTGTCATCTGCAGAGGTCATGGGGTGGCAAAAGACCATAAATGTCCTTTTTCTGGGCTCTTCCCAGTGGGGACTCTGAAATGCTGTGTCACCTGTGTGGGCAGTATGGCCAAGCAGCCTCCAGAGAGGACACCGACACCGGTGTCACAAGCCACCTCTGTGCAGTGGGTGACCCAGAGTCTGCATCCCACAGCCCTTCCCTTTGCAGGTGGAAGGCAAGGCCAGCTTTGCTGAGCTACAGGAGCCCGTCCTGTTCCCACGTCTCACCTTGGCCCCATTTCTGAACAGGGATGCATCACCTGGGCTGGGAGGGAAGTGACACAGCTTGGTGACACTGGGAGCGAGGGACGGGAATCCTGGCCATGCTGTGGGGACTATGGGGATGGTAGGTGCTGGTTTTTGGTCACTGCCAGCCCCAGTTGGACCAGCAATGAATATGCTGGGGCTTGGAGCAGCTGCAGGAATGCCGCAGCTGTGGAGCAGAGGCTTTGCTGGCAAATCTGCCCCTGTAGCAGCAATTTGAGGCTGTTGCCACTGTTAAAATACCTCCAGCATCTGACAGTCTCCATGTCAAGATTCAAAGGGCTTGTCTGAGAGGGAAATGTTTAATCCAGGGGCGGGGTGGGGGATGTAGGGAGTAGCAAACAACAGATTGGGAAAAGGATTCATAAATATCTCATCAGAGTGAAGTGGGTCAATGGTGTTTGCTGTGACTTGGTGCTGCTGGCTCCGAGGGTTGAATTTGGGAGGGCTGGGAAGCACAGCAGGCTCCTGCAAAGCATGTTCCTGGTGCACTGAGGCTGTTTAAAAGCATCTGTGACAAGTGACTCTGCTGGTGTGGTGCTTGCGTTGTGTTTTATCGTATTTGCTGTGTGTTGCGTCAGGAGTGGGGGCCAAAATAGCCTGGAAGGGAGCTAAAATCCTCCTTGGGGAGCTGCTCATGGCAGCTGAGCAAACACAAGCTCCTTATGTAAAGCTGCTTTAATATTTATGGTAATATCAAGAGGCGGTGCATTACCTCATCTGTCATCACAGAACTTCTTGTGGATGGGGAATGGCTTAGTCACTACCCTGCCATCACTTCTTTTGGGTGCTTGCCTGGCATCTCCCTGCCTTTAATGTGTTTGTTGTCCCAGCAGCTCAGAAAAGGGGAGAAATGCTGGGTTTCCCCACTGGAAATGGGGACGCAAAGTGCTGGGAATCAAGATGTGTGCTCAGTTGCAGGAGGAGGCTGGGATGGGGCAAGGGACTGGACACAAATCCTTCCAGCCCTGAGAGATCACTCCACAGGTGGCAGAGGGAACAGGCACAGACCCCTGAGGACACTTTCCAAAGGACAGGGTGGTACAAGCTGCTTTCCTTAAGGGTTAGACAAGAATGTGGAGGAGAGCGGGATGGGAAGAGCAGTGGTAAAGGAGCTCCCTCCACTGTGCTGACCCAAATGGGTCAGCCACCTTTGGTACCAACTGGTGTGTCCTTATGGAGAGCAATGGACTGTCTGTTGTGTGCACAAGTTATTGAGTGCCTTTTTTTCCAGATACGTAGGAATGGCAAAGAAGGGAAGAAGAGATTAGGGGATAAGGGGAAAATTTGAGGATAAGGTCTTTCCTGCCATGTCTTGCTCTTCCTGCACAGCATTGCTCCAGCTCAGACGTGGCCAGTACCTATTTCCAAGATGGATAGTTTCAACCAGAGGGCACGTGGAGTGTAGGGGTGGACCTCTGTTGTGGGATAAATCCTGACACACAACCCCACTGTGTTGGCTGAATCCTTCCCTGGCTGACAGCCTCAGTGTCTGACCCAGTGTTGAGGACCCAGTGGAAACATGCTGCTTTTCCTAAAAGAGAGAAAAACCCAATGGATGAGCTTCCTGCCACACCCCAACACCCATACCCCAGAGCTTGGTCTTGCAAAGTGACTGACTTTTCCTTCCAAATTAAAACAGTAGGGGAAGGTGAGAGGATGTGGGGATGGGATGGAGCTGGTCCCTGCAGAGGGAAGAGGCCATCCTGATGGAGCAGTGTTATGGCACAGCTTAGCAATGACTCATCTGCTGGTTCGGTGCAGGATTGATGCAGCTCTCATCTGCGCACGCAGGAGACAGATGAATAGATGTGTTTGCTAATTTGCAGGGAATTGAGGTAGAAAAGGTGCCCTTCAGGGAGCCAAGGAAAGCTGTTCTCCTATGGGCCTGTTGCTTGGGCTGAGGGCAGCTTGTTGCTCTGGGTGAGTCCGACTGCGCTGACCTTGAGAGCTGCAACAACCAGGAGCATCCCAGGAGAGCTGTGATGCTTCTGTGCGAGTTCTTGCAGCAGCAGCAATTTGGAAGGCTTTTCTTTTTTCCTTTTCCTCCTTTATCCCTGGTTTTATTATGCCTGCTCCCTTTTGCCAGGTTGAAAAAGAGCTGGTTAGCTGCTGGCAATAAAACCTCCCTGAAAAGGCACTGATTGTTAAACAGAAATATTATGGAGGGGGGGGGAAAGGGAGAAAATGAAGCCTGTCTCCCACAAAACCTTATTCCCAAGTGCTGCTGCCTGTGTAGGAGGCAGAGACAGAGCTGGAAGGGGGAGGAATGGGTAGCCAGGCAGAGACAGCAGCTGATGAGGAGAGAGAAGGGAGGAATAAATAGATGTGAGGAGCTACAAAGAAGAAAGCAAAGGTAGAGAAATGTGTCATTAGAGAAAAAAAACTTCATGTGATGGAATGAGGGAAGAAGAGGAGACAAAGGGATGAGGTGGTGGAACCCTCATGTGCAGGCTTAGTGTTTGGATATGAGGAAAGCACCTTTATTTCAGCCTGGGTTGGGGGACAGAAGTGTTTAAAGATGAGCACATATGTGGTCATGCCCATGGAAGTACAGGAGGGGAGACTGGAGATGATTCCCAAGGCAGGGAGTCTGGTTGATGCTTAACAGCACAAAGGGAGGGTTAAGAACTGTGATGCAAGAGGATGTGCTGTTAAGAGTCTCCAGTGTCCAGAGGAGCCAGGCCAAAGGCACTGGAGAGCTGCTGGGCAATCCTGTGGCTAAGGCCAGTGATGGAAAATCACAGACAAAAGCCCTTTTATGTGGGCACTTAAGAACTGCTGATATTGATTTTTGGCTTAGTGTGGTTTCTACATATCTTAAAACCTTTTCTGAGCTGAGGAGTTTGCATTGCTTTTAGTGGAAATTTACTTAGAATGAAGAAATTCTGTTTGTGGCAGTGCAGGGCATGACAGCAGGACAAAGCTCCACAGCCCATCGTGGGTTCTGAGAAAATACAGCTTTCCTGCTCCCAGGAATGTGGAAATTGGATCGGTGAGGGCTATGGATAAACTGTGAGGTACTGGGGCTGTGCAGTGTCCCCATTCCTCAGCAATGAGTGAGTTTGCCTTCTCTGTGATTTACCCCATTTCCACAGGCTCCACATGGCTTTCCTAGGGAGAGAGCAGAAGTTTAATGCTGGGTCAATGCACTATAACCACACGAATATCAGTGTGTGAGTAGCCCAGCTAATTGATATCAAAGCAATTAAGCAGCTAATCGAATATTTATGCCATGATCGATCAGACTCTTCCTGCTTTAACCCCTGAGCCCACTTCAGTCATGGGTTTCACTTATTATTTCTTTGTGTCCTCATTGTACTGGGTGGAGAATGAGGCTAAATTCATCCCAAGCCAGAGGAGCAGAGTCCTGTGAGTGACTGTGCAGCCGCAGCCATGGATCCATGTAGGATTTTTACAGAGCAGTATTAATACTCTTTGGAAGCAGTAGAAAAATATTTCCATATCTATATAGATATAGAAAATATCTATAGGTGATATGTAGGAATATTACAAAATGAGTAACATGAGGGAAATATTCTTGCACTTGGCCAAGACCAGGTTTACCTTCCCAAGTCCCAAGGCACAGAGAAAGTCTGAATCTTGGAGAGTATCTGGAACGGTGTTAGCGTGGTACAAGATGCCCAAGTGTCTGACACACCTTCAGTGATGCATGAGGGGAGAGTGGTGGAGTTTGGGCTTTCCAAAATGGTTTCATATCACAAAATCAGAAATACGAGTATTGTCCAGCTGCAGTCAACAAGACCATGGGGGTTTTATGGTCACCAGGCCTGGTGCAGCATGAGGAGCTAGACTGGAAACTACTTGTGGGTCCCCTTCATTGTAGGATATTCTATGAGAGCTATGGAATTTTGTGATTTTGGTGCAGTAGTTCCCTCAGTGACTGGCACTGGAGCAGCTGATGGCCATTGAGCAATGGCTTAGAGAGGAGAGCAGGAAGTGGGGCTGTTTCCATCTCATACTGAGCCATAAGGTGTTGCCCAGCTTTGCTCTAGACCCAAATCTGGCATTTTTGTGAGCAGGTTTCCTGCAGGACAGTGTTCCTGCCTAGGTGGGCACGAAATCACCACATTTGTCAGCCTATTTTCCAGAAGAAACAGCAGCACAGATCATTGCTGCAACCCTGGGACCTCCTTGCTGTCATTAGAGGTGAGATCTGCACTCTGAGCTGCTTTGGAAGGGATCCCTCCCTGTTTGCTGAGGTTTCTGAGGAGCCTCTTCAGCTTTCAGTCCAGACAGGTAATAAGCTCTGATTTCCCTTAGCAGGCAGAAAGTTCCCAGCAGGCTCCTGGCAGCCCTGAAGGTCAGTGGAGAGGCAGTGAGGGTGGCAGCTCAGATCCCACCACGGCCTCTGGTTACTCATTATTTCCCCAGCTCTGTTGGGTGGTTGCACTGCCAGAGCCTGAGGGCAAAATGCCCAGTGCCATGTCCTCTTCTCCATCACATGGAGGTGCAGCCACGGGAGCTCCATCTCTGGCTTGCCCTGCCCTGTAAGGCTTGTGGGGGGGATGTTTTTGTGGTGGTTCTGCAGCCCTTTGCAGCCCACTTCCTAAACTGACCGCGGGATAGTGCTGGAAAAGGGAGTGTGGAGGGTGAGCCACCAACAGGGTGTTCCCGTGGAACAAAGTGCTCCCTCCTTACCCAAAAAGAATGGCAAGGCTGAGCAAATGCAAAGTCAGATTTATTTGGTTGGGTGTGAGTTTCTCATCACTGACAAATGGCATCAGACACACAGCCAGGTTGGACTTGTCTCGATTTGCCCACTTGTGGCAGCCATAGATGACAGTCAGTTTGACTTGTTTGATGTTCTTGTTTGATACTAGGAAGAATTTCCTCCCTGTAAGGGTGTTGAGGCACTGACATGGGTTGCTCAGAGAAGCTGAGCCCATGGCTGCCCCATCCCTGGAAGTGTTCAAGGGGAGGTTGGACAGGTCTTGGGACAACCTGATCTAGTGGAGGATGGCCCTGCCTATGGCAGGGAGGTGGGACTGGATGAGCTTTAAGGTCCCTTCCAACCCAGGTCATTCTGTGGTTCTGTGATTGTTGCAGGTGCAGAGTCTGTAGCAAATGCTTTGAACGCAGCTCACAGTTGCAAAAGAAAGAGCCAACAGCTTTCCAGTCTTCCCTCCTGTCCTGCTCTGTTGCCTGCAGGCAGGACAGCCCTGCCTTGCTCTGTCCTGTCACCCCCCTCTCATTGCTCTGCTTCCTCTTCCAGGTGCTGTATCATGTCCAGGTAGGACACTGCCAGTGTGAGAATCCTCCCAAGACAACTGCTCCGAGGGCCTGAGCTCTGGTGGCTCCTCTGCTTCCTCCAGCAGCCAGGAAAAGGAGAAGAGCTGGGACAGCATCGTGTGCGTGGCATCTATTGCTGCCCACAGCACTCTCAGGATGGATTCCAAAGGCAACGTCCGAAGCGGAAACAAACCTGACGCCAAGGCTGCCAGCTCCGGAAAGCCAGAAAAGCCCAGCCCTGGGCCCGCCACGAATGCAGACAAGAAGGAGACCCCCAAGGAGCAGCCCGTCCCTGCTGCTGCCCCCAAGAAGGCAGGGGGTGATGCTGCCGTCGTGAACAACCACAGCAACCTGAAGCCCAGCCCCGCCGCCACGGAGACGCACGAGGCCACCGGCCAGACCCCTGACTCTGACCACAAGGGAAACAGCTCCGAGGAGTCACCAGGCAGCTTCTTCGACAACATGAAGCCCCTGATCATCGTCGGAGGGGTGGCGGTGGCCGCGCTGGCTGTGATTGTGGGAGTGGCATTCCTAGCCCGGAAAAAATGAAGACGGAGACAGGGTGGGGACGAGAAACCCAGCCCAGCTGTACAGCTCCTTTTGAGACAAATGCATGCAGAGAAATTCTATACATAGCTATATATAGAGAGAGCAAGCTAGATAGGTCAACAACAAACACCAACTGCAAGTCCAAGGGTCTCGTTCAAGACAACTGTGCCAGTTTGACCCAGTGTGGGTAACTCCATGCACTCAGTGTGTTCTTTCATGTAATATATCTCGGCTTATACCACTGTGTATAGGTTACAGCTTCTCCTGATTGGTGTACATGACGGTGTCCCCTCCCCTCCCCTGCTGTCCTCCCTGGGAGACACCCCCTCCTCTCTTGCAGTCCCCTGTTTTCAAGTCCAAAGTGTTCTACATCCCATCTGGAGTCCCCACTTTGTGTTTTGGTTTCTGTTTGGTTTGGTTTGAAGTTGGATTGTGGTAAAGAAGGTGGAAGGGGAGTGCTAAGGCTCAGTTCACCTGCTGTGGTGTGTTGGGTGGTGTTCATCCAGCACTGCCGGGGCAAAGGCAGGTAAAAGGCAGCTCCCTGACCAAACAGCAACGTGTGATCTCTAATAGGTGTCTCGTGTGCCTGCTGCTCATCAAGCCACCTTTAATCACTCAACTGGAAAGTGCCCTGGAGCTGCAGGAGGAGGCTGAGTGTAAGCCTGGGATGTCCCACCGAGTCACTTCTCTGAGCTACCAGCGGGGCAGTGACCAGAGGGGCTGTGCTGTGACCTGATCGAGTCCTGTGCTGAACCCAGGCCGGCAGCAGCTGCCACCTGCTCTGTTCCTTGCACGTTGGCAGGCAGCCTTTAGGATCCCAGGGCTCCCCAGGGTTGTATGGGCAGCAGTTGGGATAGAGAGACTTTGTTTTGGATCTAGTATTTCCTAAAGTTAGGCTGGGCTTTGCAGGGTGCTGTGGCCTCAACCCAAGCTCCTTTGAGGTCAGATGGACTTTTTGTGTTCATTTTTTTGGGTTTTAGGTCAGGACTTTCACCAGATTTTTTCCCTACTGAACGATATGGTCTCTGAGTACATGGGAAGACAGGAAAAGGGGAGACATGAGTTGGTTTTAGGGGCAGAGAGGACCTGGGACCTCATGAGAATATCATTCACCTGCTTTATAGCAGGGAAACCCTGCTCAAGAGCACTGGAATTCTGTCCAGGGGGGTTTCTTACCTCCCTCCTGTGACAGTAGCAGGGATCTGTGACTTGTCCACACTTTGGAAATGGAAACAAATTCCCAGGTCTCAGGATCAGCCTGGTTTCATGGGTGAGTACCTTGGCTCAAAAGCCAGACCTCGTGAGGGGGAGAAAAGAGGGTGTTTGGTGCTGTGACTGATGCTCTTCTAACACCAACATGTGGGTAGATCTGACTCTGAAAGCTTCCATTAGGCTTCTCTTGGAACTGGGTCTTATAAAAAGACCTTACACTTTGGTTTTAAATTGGGTCAGGGATTAGATGAGCTCAGAACCGTGGAATCTGGAGCTTGGCAGCCCATGGGCAGGGTTTAGGGTGATAGTTAGTAAGAGGTTGTGACAAAATGCAGTGAATTCAGTGACAGACCCTTCCATACACCTTTCATGGAGCTGGATGTATGAATTCAGGGGGTGCAGGGCCAGAGAAAGGAGCACGTTGCTCAGGTGCTGCCTGTGCAGTGTCTGCCTCTGGCACAATCACTGGATAGGATGCTGGGATTGTATAACCTGATCTGGAAAGTCTTCCCTTGGCTCATGTGTATCTTATTTTCCTCCAAATTTGACCCGTGGAATGCACGTATCTTCCCCAAACCAAAGGTCTGGTGATGCAGCCTAAACTTTCCTCTGGTGAGCTTTGTCACCCTCTTTTTCCCAAGGCTCATAAAATATTCCCAAAGGTGGACAACCCCTGGGAATATCAGATGCCGTGTTCTGATGACCAATGTGCAGCTGAAGGTTGGTGCCTACCTCCACCTGTACCATGGGGAATTTTGGGAAGGAGGGCTACAGCTCCAGGTTAAAAAAAACCAGTTCTCAGCCAACATGGGCCTTAAACATTTCTCCACCTCCAAGCCCTGCCTGCCCTTAGAGCACTGGGATGCAAGGCCACTAATTTCATCCAGAAACACATCACAGAGGTAGTGATGGGGCTGCAGCTCCTCAGCTGTGTTTGTCACTCATTTGAACCCTCCCTGCACAGCAAAGGTGGTATTGCCTGTTTGTAAAGGATTTTTGAATGTGGTATGTCCTGTTTCCAAGAGCTTTTCCACTTCCTGTGATCACTTACACGGTCTGCTGTCCAGATTCACCACCTGGAACCCACCCCTTTGGCAGTTTGGTTTGGAAAGCCCCCGTGTGGGTGTGTGTGTGTGTGGGTGTGTGTGTGGGTGTGTGTGTGTGTGTGTCTGTAAATACACCACCCTGCCTTCAAGAATATCCTGCACACGTGTGTGTACATATATAAATGTTGTGTTACTGCAGTCTGGGGAGGGGGAGAGAAGCCGAGCTGGAGATGCTCCTGCCTTCATTCCCTGCATTCACACAAAGTGTCCCTGATGTCTTTTCTGTGCCATTCCCACCATGTCATGCAGCACCTGAATTCCTTTTCGGTCCTGGTTTTTCCTTGGTACAAAGAATGTCTGGCTAGTGAACTGCTGAATGTGTGGTGTGCCCGTTGTCCTAGAAGCTCTGAATCCCTGTCCCCCCTCCCTGGATAGTCGTGTGGGCTATTTGCTTTAAAACAAGGCACTTTTAGACTATACTGGACTGTGCTGTAGCGCTTTTTGAAGTGTGGGTCTAGTGTTGAGTTGGATAGATCCAATGCAGATGCCACAACGCACCTCAGTCCTGACTTGCAAACACCTCCTGTCCTGCCTTAATGTGCCAGGCTGTGCAGTGCTTTCCTTTGGAGCCAAAAATGTCCAGCGAGAACGAGGCTGAGAGGGCGAATTCCCCTCTCACAGCCCCGAATTTGTCAAAGCAGAAGGCTTAACTGACTGAACTCGCTGTGCTAAATAAATAGTTGTCTTTTCTCGTACTGAGCACATGCTGTTATTTGCTTGACGTTCTTTTTTCGTGTGGTGTTTGTGGTATGAAGTCCTTCCAGTGACATCTCCGTGGGGAGAGTGAATTAATGCTTAAAACTAATCAGATCCTGTGCTTGGGGTTTGGAGATATCTAGATTGCTAGTTTACTCTTTCTATCCAGTTGATAAATTATAAATTTTCGAAATTGATTTCAGATCTTTTAGCTTATCACTAAAACTATCGATTCAATTACTACACCCTGATCTCAGCGTGTTTTTAAGGAACCCTAAGTTTTATTCAAATATAAAGATGCCATTATGCTCTCTTGGGCAACTCAGCAGAAGGGTTTTGCTGCTTCTATTTTAAGAGATGAAATGGATTATGCTTCTGCTTTCTCTTTCTACTGTTTTAATACCCTGTGGATAAATCCCGTTATTCCCAAGAGTGCTGCAGGATGATGCAAACAAATCTGGCAGCCAAAGGATAACACAGCAGTGTTTTTGGGAGAGGAACAACACGTTCCTGCAGGTGCTGTTCACCTGGGGCTCTCCTAAAGCACTGAACAGGCACTTGCCCTGAAGCACTTCTCTAGTTTCCCTCGGGTTGGGTGATCAATTAAACATGGGTTTGTGTCTCTGCTGGATTAAAGTTTAGGGGATGATCTGTAGAATACTGAAAACAAGGGGAAGTTTTCCATTGGTTTCACCCTGCTCTGGCCTTTGAGGTCTTGTTGGCACCAGGGATATTGATTGCAGATCATCATAAAATCATATCAAGTACACTTTTTTTTTCTTTTTTAAAAATTGACACAAACATTCCTTAGCCCTTCAGTGAGCATAAGGAAAGTCTTCTCTGAGGCAGCCACGCTCACAGCCCTGATTATAGTGACATCAGGATTTGTGTAGGAACAGCAATGGTGCAACCAAAAACCCTGGAGTTGGTGAGAGATGATTTCTGCCTTAAAAGAACCCCTGCTTTTCCTGGAAATGGTACTGGGGTTAAGAATTCATCAGCCTTTTAACTATTCTTAGAATTGGTTGGAAATAAGTGTTGAAGATTGGAGAGGAAAATGATTCTTTGAGAAACGAACCAAAAAAAGGAAGGCAATGAAAAAATGGATTTGAAAGGTGAAATTCTTGGAATTTCAATCAGCTCCTTGGAAAGTTCAAGTCAGTGAAGATTCTGAGAGGGTGCAAAGAACAAAGCAGAGAAGTGGAGAGGAAAAAAGCACGATTTAATTATCTTAACAGTTTTGGTAAGGACATGTTAACTTTTATAACCTATTCACTTCTCTTTTTTCTTGGAAAAAAGCATGACCAACCGGCTCTGACACCGTGCAAATTGACTTTTGCTAATTGCCTTTTGCAGATGAATTCCTGCTGGCTCTGGGCAATGTTAAAGGGTTAGAAAAATACCTGATGTTTTCTACAACCAACTTTGTATGATCATAGGGGAATTGCCAGGACATTTTGAAGGGCTGTGTTCTCTTTTCGCATGCTTTGCTATGACCAGGGCTGAAAATCCAGCCTGCTTGCGCTTTCATCCTCTTAGTCCCTTCCTGAGCTACGTAGCCTCTTGCTGTGGTCTCACTCCTTTTGCCTTTAAAGCCAGGAGAAATCCACAGGGGTAGGCAAGAGCATCACATTGTTTTCATGATGAGGCATGTTTTGGCTGGTCCCCAAAACAGGCAGGCAGTGCTCAGCCACCAGACTGTGTGGCACAGCAGCCTGCCCTGATCTCTGAGGGTCTCAGTCTGCCACGGGACTTGTACTGGATGGCAAAGCCACAGGAAGGTCCCTTCCTTGTCTTGACCTGTCAGTCAGGTGTGAGGTGTTCTGGCTACTCAGGAGGTGCTGGCATGCTGTGAGCACATGCTGCACTTGGCCCGTGCTCCTTCAGTCCTCCTGAGCACCAAAAATGCATGGGGAGGAATGGTTCTGAAGGCAAGAACCTGCCTTTCTGCTGGCCTGGAAGGATCAGGTGGTGTGCCAGGGTTGAAGACACAGAAACTACGAAGATTTTCCCATTTGAGTGGGCTGTTCAGGTGTTACTGTGTGATACAGTACTGTGGGACTGCTGGGCCTTGAAAATTCACATTTGCTTCAGTTACCCATAATAAGCTCATAGCCAAAACCTGAAAGTCCCATGAGATCAGAGCCATCGGATTTCCAATTGACTTTGGATCTGCCTTGTGCTCTGCTCACTCCTTTGGGCAGTTTGTGCTTGGACATGCACAGCTTTGGGACTCGTGGCCCCTGCTTTTTGATGCTCTTCAAATTAAATAGATTTTTTCCTGCTGAAATCATGAGTTAGGTCACACAGGCTTTGGACCTATTGTTCCTGTTTCTCTTGTGGTTGCTCCCAGCTTGACACTGATTCCATTATTTTTCCATTTCTCAGCCCCAGTGCAGCATCCCAAAGCACGAATTTACAGGTTATTACTGTCTGTGGGATGCTGCTGCAGTACCAAAGCTCCCACTAGGACAAGAGGAATCTTTAATCACCTTCCCAACAATTAAGTCCTGCATTGTATCCCTGGTTTGGCCTCAGCAGCTTCGAGCAGCCAAGTTTCTGGGGCAAGTTGATGTGAACAAGGGTTGTCATGTTAAAAATCAACAAACAAACCAACAAGGGAATAATTTGGCTTTACTAAGTTTTGAGCAGCCCTTCTTAAACCTGGTACCTATTCCCAGGGCCATTTCAATTGGAGCCTTTAAAAACTGCAATTTCAGCTCCCCAGGAAACCAACTCTCTTCTGGTGGTAGGTGCAGGTTGCTTACAAATTTGTGGAGAAAAACTGTAGGAAGAGAACCCAAAGGTCAGATTACAGGGGATTTTTTTTCTTTGCTTTTGGTTTGTTTGGATTCTGTAACTTCTCCAGGGACTGATCCAAAGCCCTTGGAAGTCAGATTGAAAGCTCAAATGCTGGGAGCAGGGAAATGTCTGCTGCTCCTTTGGAAGCCTCAGGCATCTTTCCGAGGACTTTGGTGGGGTTTGAGTCAGCTCCTGAAAGGGTTTTCCAAACAACAGGATTTTTGCAAGTGACACCTTGATTTCTTCCCTCTGCAAACAGACCTGCTTGTCACTTACACATATTTACCTGTGTTCAACATACAGGTTTGGGGTTGTTTTTTTTTGCTCTTGGAAACAATATGCTGCTGGACACATTTCCTGGAGGGAAATGGACACCTACCTACACACAAAGCTATCCAGCTAATTTATACCTTGTTGAATTTATAATCTTGTCTATGCTTCTATGGACACTTTGTATGGGCTGCAGCTCAAATCCTAAAATAGTCAAGAATTTTTCCTTTCCCATATAGTATTCTATTTACTTTGACTTTAAAAACAAAAAAAGCGTATAAATGCAATAATGCAGGTAGACTAGAAATACTAGATTGAAAATTTAAAGTAGTTTAGCTTGTCCCATTGTGACTGACAGTGTTGTACGACACCCAACGCTGTACCCTGACATTTTCCAGGCTTTCTCCGTAGCTGAATCTAGTATTAGCTTTGGAAACCCATTGTGTGAGTGGTGGGTGGATGGGTTGGAAACGTGTGCTCTCTACACACTGTATGTTACTCACATCACAAGCTGTATGGCCACTCCATATGCTGTGAAATTGTAAATGATTCCCAAATACACCTGTAACTCTTACCAGGATTGTGAGAAATAAACTATATATAGATATATATACACACACATAGAGATATTGTATAATTCCTCCTGTGAGCATCTTTGTCTACATGGGGGTGTGAGTGGAAATCCCTGTGCTCCCTCTGCCTCCTCACTCATGTAAAGTTGTCCAGAGAAAGTTGTGGCTGTCCCATCCCTGGAAGTGTTCAAGGCCAGGTTGGACGGGGCTTGGAGCAACCTGGGCTAGTGGAAGGTGTCCCTGCCCATGGCAGGGGGTGGGACTGGATGAGCTTTAAGGTCCCTTCCAACCCAAACTATCCCAGGATTCTATGTCCATGTTTCCTGGAGGCTCAGTATTTTCTACGATTAGTGATCCCAGTGAGGACTGAGAGAAAAGGCAGTTCCTGCCCCAGATGAACTTCAGCCTGCCCAAGGAAAGCAGGCAGAGGATGATTATTGTTATTCCCATGCTGGAACTCAATAGAATTAAACATTTACCCAGAGCCACTGAGGAACCCTATCTGATCCCAGGGATTCCCTGTCCCACAGGTTGGTCTCCAGTTCTTTCTGTGACTTCTTCCCTACTGAATGAGGCTGATTTCCTTGGTTTTGTTTCTGAGATGACCTGGGAACACCTTTCCTTACAAATAAACACCTGACTGCCCATGGGGTCCCTGCACGTTCATCCCCTCCAAGCTGTTGGAGGGCAGGAGGATTTCAGCAGCACATGTCACTGCAAAGAGTTGGTGTCACATTACACCAGATCCCAACAGGGTTCCTGCAGAAGCCTGCTGGCCTTTGGAAATTAATTTCTCAATAACTGGGAAGAAAAATACTGTAAATTCCACGGGGTCAGGAAAAAGGGGCAGCTTTCAGTTGCAAAAGCACAATCATCTGAGGTTTTTGCTGCAGAAACACAGCTGAGGACTGGAGTTTCAGGTTGTCTTAATAGTCATAAGAACAGGAGAGCAAATAAATTCCTGTTTTCTGAGTGTGAACTGTGAAGCTGAGAGGCTGGGCTTGGTGGGAGCTCTACCTCCCATCCACCCATTCTGTGTTCCATCTGCTTCCTTCACTCCACATATTTAAAGAGAAGGAAATTTTAACAGAACACCTTTTGCAAAATGTTTCTCCAGCAAACTCAAGGCACTGGCACCTGCTGAGCAGTGGGAGATGGGGTATTAAGATATCATTGTACACTTTAATCTCCCTGGGCACTCTCACTGTCAAAGGCCTCTAATACTTTGCATTTTGAGCAATTTAGGGAGGACAGGAAGAGCCAATGGAGCAGGGGTTGAGGCAGCACTAGTTTTTGTATTTATTTAAAAAGCACTGGATTCACAAGCAGGGGATAAGGGACATAAATGTGATGCTCTGTGCCATAAAGGCTCAGGCTGCTGGAGTGGCATAAGTCCCCAAGTCACCTGCACAACAGCTGAACTGAATAGTGGAAGAAATGCTTTGGGTTTGGTTTTTTTGTTTATTTATTTTTGATTGTGGTTTGTTTGGTTTGGTTGCTTTTTGGTTGGTTGGTTTGCTTTTGTTTTTTGGGGGTTTTGTTTGTTTGTTTGTTTGTTTTTTAAAAATAACTGTCTGGTATCTACACTGGAGCAAAGAGAGAGGAATATCCAGATATCTTCATGGTTAACCAGCCTACAAATTCAGAACACACACTTAGAAAGAAAAGGAGATGGACAGATGATTGAAGAGATGGACAAGATGGCATGAGCTACATTTCCTTTAGGAAACCAGGCTGGAAATGGAGCCCCTTCAAATAAACAAATAAAAACAACAGCATAATTGTGTGGTCTTTATTTTATATCTATCATTTTGTAATGGCGTTGTGTCTGTAATACACCAGCAACCTGCAAGGGATAAACCTATTAAATTAACATGGGGATGAAAAATGAAAATCCAGAAACTGAACAAGGTTTACAAAAAATTGCTTTTCCCTAAAGAAAGCAATGACACCTGCAATAAATGATAATATTTTTTATTGGAGAAGAATAATGACTCAAATAAAGATTAAGAGGGCACAGAAAGGAGGCAATCTGGAGCAGAGATGAGGCATGGGAAGAATAGCTTCAGGGAAGTTTGGATGACTACATTTAGTTTGTTGTTCTGACGCTCAATCTGGTGGCTCCAAGATATCACAGAGTCACAGACATGACACAGTTCTTCATGTTTTCCCCCACTGTTGTTTTCAGCAAAGCAGTCTGCCAGATCCATGTGCATCTCCTGCCATCCCATAGAACATGGTCAGTTGTGACTTTTTCAGGGATGTGAAAGAGCACGATGTACATCTGTCCCTCCTCAATATCCCTGAAATTATTCATCCTTAAGGGAGAGGGAGCAAAACCACAGAGACAGATTTAAATAACTTTAAAAATAGTGTAAGCCAATAACAGCTTAAAACAGTGACTTAAAAACAGCTTGGGCTTATCAAAGGAGTTTTGTTCCTCCTTATGTGTCAGTCACAGAATAAACCACACTCTGTGGCGGCTTGGGGTTTCTGGGAGGCTCTTGGTGCTCACGTGGCTGAGGAGGGATGTTGTGTGGTGATGAGGAGGATCTGAACCCAGCATTGCAGTGGGCTGCCAAAAATCAGCCAACATTTTGACATTAAACTGCTTTTCCCACAGCACAGCATTGCCCACTTCCCCCTCCCCGTGCTGGGGTGGTGCCTACAATAACCCATGACTTGCAGACCCACTGGGTGCCAATATCAACTTAAAGAGGGAAAAATTATAGAACACTTAGAAACAGCTTTGGGTGGGAGGTGGCACCATGCGATTCCCATGATCCATGGGGGGGTTAAACAGAACCCTGGAGGCCACAGCCCCCTCAGGCCTTCTCTGCTTTCCCCCCTGCCCCTCAGCACCCCTTTTGCACCCCCCAGCCCTTCCCACTCTTCCTCCCGGCCCACCGTGAGAAACAGTCTCAACCAAATACATTTTTATAATAAAAGGTTTATTATATGGTAGGAGCAATACAGGCCTGGGCACCAGTGTACCAGGTACAACGTGTGTCTGGCTTTTATCCAGCCACTTCATACATACTCATTACATGGTATACATATGCATCTTACATACTTCTCCTTATATGGCGACAGTTAAGTCATTATTTTTACAACTGGTTAATTACTGCATTACGATTTAGTGTCTTTGATAACTCCTTACCGTAATTCAGGTATTCCTTGATAAATGTGACAGGGGAATGTGGGGAATCATGTACAATTTAGTGTCTTGATAACTTCCCACCATAATTCAGATATTCCTTGATAAAGGGGAGACAAGGGGAACTTTAGGATTTAGTGATTTGACTGATTCTCTATCATAATTCAGATATTCCTTGATAAAGGATAAGGGAAACTGAAGACCTTACAACGGTTGGTTTTATTGTTTTATGAGGGTGCAATAAAACCATTTGTTTCCCTACTTGCACGAATCATATACATACCTATTACATACCTATTGTGAGAAAAATCTCTTTTATTCAATTTAGGTAGGATACAAGTATCTGTGAGATTAAGAAGTTTAGCAGAAAATTTCTATTTCAGCTCGTACTGGGTGCCCTGGCCACGGAGGTCCTAAAAGCACCCCCACACCCCAAAAATCATGCTTTTTATGTGTCCTCAGGGTCCCGCCTTGTTAGTATAATGAGAGCAGTGGGTCTCTTCTTCTGATTGGGTTTGGCATGCCCCCTGTGCAGGGAGTCTCCTGGTGAAAATGACCGCTTTCCTCTGCACACAAAGGATTTGCCACGTGGCGGGGGGCCTCTTCCAGCTATACCTCTATTTCCATAATTCCCTATTCCCGAATGCAAATTGTCCCTGGCACCAGCTCCAGACAGGACCTGGTACCTTACAGCTCCCACGGTACGCCTAAAGAAAATAATTCCTGAGTTAATGAACTATTTGCTTGTAATAAAACCATATTCTTTTATTCCCCACATCTATTACACCCCTAGCCTTTCCCTCGCTTCCTCCCGCCCCTCCCAGCCTTTCCCGCGCTTTCTCCCGCCTTTCCCGCGCTTCCCGCCGCCTGGCGGGGGTGGCTGCCCCGCGCTGCGCATGCGCGGCGCGCTGAGGCGGCGCTGCCCTCCCGGCCCCGCCATGTCGGACCGGCCCGCCAGGCCCTCCTGCCTCATCGTGGCCAGCGCCGCCGCCGCGGGTGAGCCTGGCCCGGGACAGCCCCGTGTGTGTTTGCGCCCCGTGGGGCCGGCACAGCCTCCTGCCACGCGTGCCCGCGGGGTGTGTGTGTGTGTGTGTGGCGGGGGCCGCGGCCGGGCCCTGCGGACACACCTGCACAGGTGCTCCCCCTGCTGTGCCTGCTGTGCCCGCACGGCCCTGCTTGGCTCCCCACGCGTGCACAGCTGCGCTGCAGGTGTCCCCTCCCCTGTGCAGCTGTGCGGGCTTGCCCCGCTGCGTGTGGCGTGGGTGGTTTTCAGCTGGAGGAGGGCAGGTGTATGTGGGTATTGGGGAGGAATTCTTCCCTGTGGCTGCCCCTGGATCCCTGGAAGTGTCCCAGGCCAGGCTGGGCGGGGCTTGGAGCAACCTGGGCTAGTGGAAGGTGCCCCTGCCCATGGCAGGGGTTGGAATTCAGGGATGTTTAAGGTCCTTTCTGAGCTAAACCATTCCAGGATTCTCTGATTCTGTTCCTCAGTACAGAGCTCAGCTGTCATGAAGGTTATAAATTTATTGCATCCTGTAATCATAGAGTCATTAAAAACAATTTCTCTGCAATTATTTAGAGTTTTTAAGATGAGCAAGGTATACTTTGCTAGATAAACTGATCTGGTGTATCTGGGATTAAACTTTGTTGTTTCCTTAAGGTGTTGGGATCTGTTTTGCAGGTGTGTCAGCCCAGTCCTTCCTTCACTGCTTTACTCTGGCCAGCTCTGCTTTCAACCTGCAAGTTGCAACTCCTGGGGTAAGTGAAAATGGGCAAATAGTGTGATTTCAGTCTGGAGCCAGCTGATCATCTCAGTTGACAGGAGAGAATTGCCCTAAAAGTGTGGCAGGTGTTTTACTGGCTGGAGATTAAAGGGCCTTTATATTTCTGGGGTATTTTTTCTATCTTGAAGTGAATGCAGGCTTCCTGTAGCATGGGTCTGGACTTGTCTGTCCAGTATCTGTTCCCACAAAGAATGGAGGGAGAACTATTGGACCTAATTCAGTGGGAGGAATTGAAGACTTCATGCTTTTGAGAGCTGAAGCACCCCAAATTCCCATGTTGTCCTTCAGGAAGTGTGGGTGCCTGTGCAGTGATCCTAACCATGTGAACCATGTTGTCCCCAGGGGAAGTCCATTGATTTTGTGGATGTGAACGAGGGCAACACGCGCTGGATCCAGGACTTCCGTATGAAATCCTATGCCAGCCCTGCCAAGCTGGAGTCCATCGATGGTAAGAGCTTCACCATGGGCTGCTGTCACCTCCATGGGCAGGGGAACAGCTGCTTATTGGGGCCAGTTTTTCAGGGAAGAACAACATGGGAAAGGCATGACACTTGTGTTCTGGGAAAAAACCATGGCAACTGCACTTGTTGGTTTGATTTTTGTTTAAGAGGAAGCCCTGGCAACTGCCTTGTTGTTTTCTTGTTTATCTCTGATTGGTAACTCTCTTTTAATATATATGCAGTATATATCATCTCTGTCTCTTGTGTGTGTATATACACACACATAAATGCTGTATTATCATTTGTTAAAAACAAATATTTTGCTGAAGTAGAAGCCAGCAGACAGAAAAGTTTTAAGTGCCACCTGGGTAAACACAGCTCATGAAAAATACATGTCCCTTGTCATAAAAAGGACCTTTTTCTTTAGCCTACATAGCTCTGTTAATTTCTGTAGTTAGTTTTTTACTGATTTCTATGGGTTTGTCCTATTTTTGACAAATCTGCAGTGTATTTATTGTCAGGCTTTTTTGGTTTGTTGCCTGTGTCACAATGAGCTCATGCTTTCCTCCTGACCAGGGGCTAGATACCATGCTCTGCTCATCCCAAGCTGCCCTGGGGCTGTGACTGACCTTGCCAACAGTGGGTACCTGGCCAAGATACTGCAGCACTTCAGCACTGAGAGCAGTAGGTGAACATCCTTGGTTGTTTTGGTAAATAAAACAGGGCTTCTGTGCTGTTGCTACAAGATTGTTACCTTCCACTGGCTTCAGTGTTTGTGTGGTTAAAGGGCATTCAGACCTGGGAAGGGAAACAAGTATCTTAAAAGGCTGTTAAAAAAGGAAAGGGAGTCTTAAAAAAAGTATCCCAAAGTGTCTGAAAAAGGGAGTCTTGAAAAGGAAAAAGGGTGTCTTAAACTATCTTAAACTAGTGCCAGTAGCTTTTCAAACCTTGTGTCAGAAGAGGATTCCCTGCCTTACAGTGACACAGAACTGGCTCTGTCCAAATCATCAGGATTGAAGGCTCAGAGCCAAATGTGGAGTGTACCAGGATCATCATTAAGGCTGTAGTTAATCAAGACTTTGGGTGTGCTTCACATGAGCATTTGTGTTTCCTCTTCGCTGCTGTCTCTGGAGCTGTTAACTTCTTGCAAGACTAGGGCAGTTCTTATTCTTCCTTTTATTGTTATAATAAACCTTATTGTAGACAATAATTATTACTACAGTGTGCAGGAAAGCCCTTACAGCCTAAAAGAATATTAACCATGCAGTGGAGGGCAGTGTGATCGTCCTCACACTCATCTGTGTTTTGACTAACTGAAGGTGCTCACAAATATGCTTTACTCTTTTCCCCTAGAGCCCATCTGTGCTGTTGGACATGGGGTGGCAGCTTTGTGTTGTGCCACCAACGAGGACAAATCCTGGGTTTTTCAGGGATACAGCCTGACAGGGGTAAGCTGGGCTTTCACCTGACTTGCTCTTTGGGGGCTTTTCTTGCTGTGTGTGGGCCTGTGATTCCTGGTGGTTTTGGTCTTACCTGAAATTCTCTAAGAATAAAAATCATCAGTTTGCTGACCTGGGTCCATGCAAGATGTGAAGAGTTGTCTTGGACAGGGAACCCAACACTGAGTGCATGGAGAGGTTATCACACTGAACTGGCATTTGGAGAGTGTTTTCATTCTGATTGTTCTGTCAACCTCAAACTGAAGCAACAAAATGCTGCGAATTGATGCTGCAGCTCTTTGCATTCATTGTTGAGGACTTTCTGAGGACTTGTAAGAATTTTTTTTATTTTATGAAGTCTGGGTTAAGTTATTTCTCAGGGTGCTGTTTCATTTTAAAAGGTAGAGGAAGATAGAGGAAATTTTAGGGGAAAAAAGGCTGTTTGTACAAATTGGCTTGTAATTAAAATAGCCATTTACTGCTAGTATTTTATTTTGTGTAATGTATCTCTCACCTCATAGCCCATCTACATGGCATGTGGGCCAAGGTGATGCTAATCTCTAGTACAGCTTTTAGGGTTAAAAATTTACATGCAAAGTTAAGAAATTAAGATTTTTGGCACTCACAAAAGGTATCAATGTCCTTATGTGCTTCTATTTGATTTATGGATTGTATATGGATTGTAATAATCCATGATTAAATGTTTTAAATCATGATGTGGCCTAACTATAGAAACCATAAAATGAAAGTTCCTGCTGTGTATGTAAAAGGTGGACTGAATGCTCTTAAATTCTTCTCTCTTTATTTGTTTCCCATATTTGTTCTGAGGTGGATTACTGTTATTTGGGCACTGCAGATGGCACAGCATCTGTGTCCAAATATTTGTGTCCTACAGCCAGACAGGTCTGCACTTCCCTGGAGTTAATTACATGTGCAGAAATTGTTTAGTGTTGGTTTTAAGTGAGATAAAGAGTTTTCAGTTTGGTTCCTGCAGGAAACCCATCAAAGCTGCATGGTCATTTGGTTGGGAGAGGGAACAGGGATATAAGTTGCAGGGAAACGTGCTGGTTTTGCTTGGCTTTTTTTCTCTAAAAAACCAGACAAACTTGCCTCCTTTTGATCTTTTTCAGCCCTCTGTGTATGAACTGGTGAGGCAGCCGAATTTTGCCAGTTTGCCCATTATTGTGGAAGATTTTGTGAAGGATTCTGGAGCTACATTCAGTGGTATGTCCCTCCTTGTGTCCAGCACTTCACACTTACTGTCTGCCTTTTGCAAACGGGTGTTTGTGTGCCATTTCTACCCAGCTGAGTGGGACTCTGACAGGATATCTCATCTGGCATTCCCATTTCCTAATTTACCAGTAATTTTCAAGACCAGGGGCATGGAGCAAACCTGGTGGAGGGTGTCCCTGCAGGGGCTAGGACTGAATGGGTTTAAGGTCCCTTCAGCCCAAACCAGGCTGGGATTCTATGATTCTGTCTGTAGTGAGGTCACTTAAAAATTCTGGTTGGGGTACTGAGCATTTGCTGGTAGAGCTGAACATGTCGGGGTATTAAAATTGCCAGAAAATCAGTATTTTTATAGCATGGTGATTACAACTGATGTCTTGCATAAGAATTTTTATTGTATTGCAAGGTAATAGTGACTTTAAAATACATGCTTTGAGGCTTTTATAATGAAAATCTCTTGGTATATGTGCCTTATCCACACAGTGTTCTCAAATCAAGGGACCAGTCCTGTCCTTTCAGTAAAGGGTTTTCTGGGGAAATTGTTGCAGGATTAAGGGCTTGAGACTGTCCCTGTCTGGAGCTACAGATCAGCACCCAGCAAATCTGTCTGGTCAAAACAGCTCCCTGTTGTGTTAGTTCTGCCACTGCTGTGCTTGTGCCACTGGACTCGTGTGCACTGACACAGTCCTTGCTGTGCTTTGTCCTGGGTCAGCCAGCAGCCCGGATGCTGTTCATGTCGTGCTGGACAGGCACCTGGTGACGGGACAGAATGAGAATTCCACCCTTCCTGCCATCCAGAACCTTCTCATTCTCTGCAATGTCAGGTGAGGCAAGATGGGGATAAGAACTGTGAATAGTCAGGGTTGAGCATCTTTCAGTTTCAGGAATATTGTCCCTCGAAAGAGGCTTTTGGCCTTGGTTAATTAATGGAGCGAGTGTCACTCTTGATCAAGCTGGTCAGACAGTTGTGTGTGTTGGTAGAAAGCATTTGGTTGTTTAAAAAAAGACTAAAATGTGTGGGGAAATGCACAGCTATAGTGGAACCAGTAAAATGAAATACTAAATAGGACTCAATATTTTTATTACGAGAAACTCGCTTGTTTCTTGAGCTTTGGCAGGTTAGCACTGAGTCAGTTCTGATTTAGGATTCTGGGATTGAATTGACTTAATTTCTTTGGAAATGGCTTGGTTGTTTGACTGTCACCTTGTCAGATAGAGGAGCACATGTAGATAACCCCAGACATCATCTCTTGCTCAGGTGAATGTGTGTTACAAGTCCTGTCCTGGCTGTGGACTAACAGGTCCTGTCGTGTCTGGATGTGTTTCCTTCAGCAGGAAGTGAAGGAGCAGGTCTCTTTGCAAATAGGATGGATGAAGAGCCAGCAGGTTGAGGATTTCCTTGGCTGTTAACTGGACAAAACATTCCTCAGCTCCCTGTTCTGGACTGTGAAGTGACTGACAGTGGAGTGGCCATGTCAGGTTCTATGTGTATGGAATGGATAAAGGTTGTTGGAGGCAACTGTGACACCCCCTTGCATTTTTGCTGCTACATTTCCTCACTGCTTCTCTGGACCCTCAGTCTACAGATGTGGGGGAACTGTCTTGAAATGCCCCCTGAAGTTGGTGCTGTGAATACAAGTGGCTGAAGCTGGAGGCCTTGCTCTGGGTTGGCATTATACTGATGCACAATGTGCCCTTGTTCTCTTCCTTGCCTGTTCACATCCTTGGAATTGTGTTCTGAGCTGATCTGAAATGAGCTTACAACTGGTTATTTGTTCTCCTTTGTGCTGCTTACGTTGTGAATTTTGAATTTTGTTCTTTAAATATTTCTCTCTGCAAGTACACTGCTGTTGCCTCTTGCTGGAATTTTATGGACAAAGGCACTAAAAATGCAGGCAGCTGATGTGGATCACATCTCAGGAAGCTTCTGTAAGGTGGAATCCTGCCTTCCTCCTCCTGAGCTGCAGATTTGGCTTGAAGCTGAGCATGGAAAGGAATAGTCAGACTGAGAATATTTTTTCACTGTTGCAGGCTCAGATATACTAAATATATGGGAAAGTAGATAAATTAACTTTTAGATAACTTTTGCTTCCCTCTTGGAATAGTGGGCAACATTTCTACACTGCTCTGAAGGGAAGGACCATTGTGCTTGCATTTTTGTTTTCTTACTGGGATCATATTGGCTATAACAAGTCATCAAGTCAAGGTAATTTTGTCTTTTCTGTAGAAACCCAATTTTTTAGCTCTGTCTCAAGAATTCAGTATGATTTTAAAAGACAAACTGCTGTGGGATTTGCTGGGTCTTCTACTCTTACATTCTAGAGCCCAGCTTACATCTTTTTTGCTCGTACGGAGATGAAGACTGGAATTTGAAATTAAAATTGGGCCTTCATAGAAATTAAATTATCAAATAGTTTAGATAAATCTTCATTCCTGACAAGTCTTCTTAGGGATTTGATGTTGACACCATCAGGGCATACTTTTCATCTGGAGAGCCACATCTTGTTTGTGAAGAGGGAGTCTGAGAGGTCACAAGTCTGTCCTTCCTTTGTGACTGTTTCCATGGAATTTTGCCACAATCCATTGCACCTGTCACTGCCTGCCTGTAAAAATAGAATATTGGTGTCTACCCTGTGTCCTGTTTTCATTTCTTACCTGAGGTTCTGTCCAGGCTCGTTGATCACCTGCCAGGTGAGCAAAGAGCATTCAGAACCTGTTGGAATTGCTGTTTGTGCTTGTGTTGGGAAGTAAACTGATAGACAAAGTACAGTGCCTGGGCATTCTGTGATGCTTCCTTGGTCCTCCCATATGAGAGCAGAAAAACAGTTTCTCTGTGTGTTTTCACTCTTTCCCATCACACAGCTCTTTTTACCTCCTCAGTGATGAAGCTGCTCTCGGAATATTGAGGAAGAATTGAGTGATGTGTGCAGGTGTGTTGCCAGCAGCTTCTGAGATGGATCTGGGTATGGGCTGGACTCTGTCACCTTGAGAAATCCTGCTGACAAACTGGGAGCCATGAGAGTCACAGAATCTGGAAAGTAAGATTGGAAAAGACCTTGAAGATCATGAAGTCCGAGCATCAGCTCAGCACTTGCCACCATGTTCACCATTAAACTATGTCGTCAAGTGCCACATCCACGTGTTTTTGGAACACTTGCAAGGGTGGTGACTCCACCACTGCCGTGGCAGGCTGTTCCAGTGCTTGACAACCCTGTGCATGAAGACATTTTCCCCATTATCCAACCTAAACCTCCCCTGGCACAACTTCAAGCCATTAGTGATGGTAGCTCCAATTTCTTGTACAGATTGACTAATTCTAGCCAGGGGTTAGAAAAAATTGTCATGAAGGGAGATTTCCTGTCTCAAGACGTTGGAAAGGATTAGTCTTTGTTGGGAAGTATTACTGACTCTGGGTGTGTAACAAAAGGTAAGAGCATTTTTAAATGAAATTTTACAGGGGGTGTAGTGATTCTCTGGGATTTCTCCACATTTTATTTGCTCCTCCTTCCTAATTTTAAGCTTGCCCTTGTGTGACTGTGAGAGAGAAATCTTTCTGGGAGATGACAAGACATCTGATTTTTTTAATCTGAAGAGGTATGGGGATCTGGGAAACCCCTGAAGCAGTTTGTAAGCTGGGCTCAGACAGTATCCAGTGGGAGATCTCATCTCCTGAGGAGAGGTGAAACTGAGGAAGAGCTAAGGAGGAAAGGTTCTTTGTGTGACTGACTGAAGAGCTGTAGAAGCTGAAAGTTTATGTGGTTGTTGGGTTTTTGCCCCATTTCAGGAAGGATGTGGATTTTGTGGTTTAGCCCTGGACATCAGGCACCTCCCAACATCCCCCTGTGCTGCAGGGAAGAATCCCCAGTGTTGAAGGGGGGAACACCAACTGCCACCACAGCAGGTAAGGGACACTTTAAGCATCATTTCTTCATCTCCTGCCCCCTCAGCTCTTGAGGTGTCTGTAGGTGAGTGGAGTAAGGCTTAAACTGTTATTGAGGGACCTTTTCCTGCCTCCTTTTCCCGTTTCACTGCAGTATTGTCTCTTGGGCAACTTTGAGAACACTTGAGTTTGAGCCCCATGGTGTTACTGACTCAGCTTTGAGATGACACATTCCATGCATGTGAGGATGCAGGGCTCTTGCCTCATCCAGGAGGAAGGAGTATTTATTGCAGAGGCTCAAAGCCTCTGACCACCCAGTTTCACAACAGTGAGCCCCCAAATTTTGTGTGCCTGAACTCCCACTCTGCCCTGCTGCAAGGCTGGGTGCTCATGGAGACCTGTGGTGCTACATCTCAGCAGGATTTGGGATACTGGAATTCTCCCTGTGTCCAACTTGGACCTGTCAGTATTTTAGTGCTGACTAGAAGGTACCTTTAGAAAAATTGTTTTTTTTTTTCTGACTGAGAAAGTTCCAGTCCAAAGAAGTTAGGGGAAGTGTAAGGGCAGCACTTTGTCAGACCCTGCCTAGGATAAATTAGTCCACTAGCACTTTAATCCCTTAGAGCTGCCCTGTGTGACACTAAGGACGTAGGTGCCCTCTTGGAAGACTTCCCTGCATTCACATCCTGTGAGGGTTCATCCCTGTCAGTGAAGGGCATCTGTCCTGGCTTCCTGATGGGAATGAGAGAATGCAGGATGGAGGTGGTCTGTCAGGTGAGCTTGGGATCCAGATCCACCCTGTGTATGTGTGTGCAGTGAAGGGTCAGGCGGCTGTAGGAGGGGTAAAGCTTTTGATGCTGGCTTGACCTGGACAGGAAAAAGGTCAGCTCCCTTTGGACAGCTTGCTCCCCACCTCAGACACCTGCAGGATAGAGGGTCTGGGTGAGCCCTCTGAGGTGGCTTCATCTCCCTCTGGCAGATGGCACCATTCCCAGGGCAGGGCTGTGAGTGCAGCGCAAGGTATCCATGTGTGATTGTAGCTGGCTGTCCCTCTGGCTGGAACAGTTCCCAGGTTGTTATGTATGTCCTGACAATAGTGCTGCTGTGTCACACTGCTGTGATTGACCACTGGTTCCCTTGGCTTGTTCTCCTTGTATTATTCAAGCTGGACAGAGCACGTGGGTGTCAGTGTTGTAGTCCCGGTGCTGAATTTTTTCCATTTTTTAAAAGGCTCTGTTCAGACAACTTTGTCAGGGAACAGTTAATTGTGTCTACAAATAAGCAGGAATCTCTTAGAATCATGGAATCACTGAGATTGGAAAGGGCCCCTAAGATCATGGAGTCCAGCCATTCCCCCAGCACTGCCAAGGCCACCACTAACCCATGTCCCATGTGGCTTTCAAATCTGTCCAGGGATGGGGACTCGGCCACTGTCCTGGGCAGCTGTGCCAGTGCTTAACAACCCTTCCAGAGTATTTCCCTAACATCCAATAAACCTTCCCTGGCACAGCTTTAGGCAATTTCCTTCTTGTCCTATCACTTGTTTTTTCTACTTTTCATGAAACTGGACCAATATAAACTAGTAAGTTATATATATATTTTCAAATATGTATGTCTCATAAGAGTGGTTGTGTGTTTTATACCAAGAGGGCTTTTTGAAACCTTTGTTTTCCCTTTAAAACAGCCTGAAATTCAAAACTGCTTTCTTGAATGTGTTAGGACGCAGATTTAACTAAGAATTTAATTACAAGAAGTTAGAAATTAAAATCATACCAGTTGTGTCCTGCAGCAAACTGTTACAAGTGTGTGTTAATTTGCATATATTGACAAAAGTGCCACAAAAATTTGACGTTCTATTTGTCCCTTTGCAAATTGGTAAAAAAAAAAAAAGCATGATACAGAAATCTATCCATACACAGCATGATACTTTTACAGGTAAGACATTTGTACATCCACTGAACTTCAGGTGATCTGCTCAGCCTGGAGCACTCAGGGAAACACTGATTTTTCTTGATTTCATTTTCCATTTTCAGCACTGAACATTCGCTCCTGGAAAGAGAATAAACAAAAAGAGCACCTGAGGAGGAGTTTGGGAACAGTGCAGAGGAGCTGTCCGTCACCAAGTGCTTAGAATCAGGTATGTTGAGTATTTTTCTCCCCAACCCAGTTTAATGAATCCCATGTGAAAGCCTCTCCATAAACTGACAGAAGACTTTGACAGCAGATCTGTTCTTTCTCAGTGCCTCCAAGTACAAACATGATTTATTTCCAGCTCACTATGTGCAGGTTATTTGTGTCTTGTACTGCTGCTGACAGCTAATGAGTTCTAGACTTAAAAGACTGAGCTGCCAGTCCAAACTCTGCCTGGGGCCTCAAACTGCAGGTGTGGCCCACACCTGGCATTCATTCTTTCTTGGCATGCAATGAAGTTTACCAGGACCACTGAATTTAGGTGTTCAAAAGCCTGATCAGACTTGCCTTAATCCTCAGCCACATCACAGGGAACTGCAGGTTGGCTGCAGTGCCTGGGAGGAGTGTGACACAACACCTACCTTTAACATCCTGTCCAGCTTGACTGCATCTGCAGCAAACTTCCTGATCCCATCAGAGAGTTTCTCCACAGCCATCTGGTCTTCGTTGTGGTGCCAGCGGAATGCCTTCTCATCCAGGTGGATCTTCTCAAGGTCACATGCCTGAGCTGTGCAAGGGGAGGAGAAAGAGAAACAAGCCAGATAATGAGATTCTTATCAAATTGAGGCTTCTGAGCATCTCTAGATATTGAAAAATTTTGAAATACTTTCAACATGACTTGCTGCAGGAGCACAGTTTGGGATGTGAGACTGAAAGTGCTCCTGATCTGGCCTGGGATGGGAAAAAAGGTGGAGAAAAAAAGGTAGTCTAGATAATTTGTCTTAAAACACAGTGTATGCATGTGCCATTCTTGTACTTGCTGCTGAATGGCACAGCTCTTTGAGGCCTATTCTAAAGAATTGTGCAACAGCCCTATGAGTGAGACATTCTAGGCAAATACTCTGAACAATCAGGGGTTTATTTGGCACAAACTAACAAAAGCTTGCTTGATAACAGGCCAGCCAGCACTCTGTGAGCAGCAGCTCATGACTACAGCTGTGCAGAGCTTGTTTGCTGAGATGTAAAGCAGCATTTTAATGAGGCTACAGAAAAGTAAAACTATCACAGAATCCTGGAACAGTTTGGGTTGGAAGGGACCGTAAAGCTCATCCAGCTGCACCCTCTGCCATGGGCAGGCACACCTTCCACTAGACCAAGCTGCTCCAAGCTCTGCCCAACCTGGCCTTGAAGAAGTGCAATGGGAACAAGCATTCAAAGGCATCGTGGCACAGTGTCACTAGATCCAATCCCTCATGATTTCTGGAGGGAAAGCACCATTTGGCATGTCTAGAGATTAAGATCGAACAAGTTTGGCGTCTTTGCCAAATTCAGTAAAATTTCATCCCAGGCACATGAAGATAAACTGCCCTCTGCTCTCCCTCAGGAAAGGTGCAGAGGATGGAGGAACACTCCAAACCCCTTGTAATCCAATTGTGCTCAGTGGACACAACACCCTGAAGATGTGTGTCTGCAACTGCAGCAGTGATATTGTAATGGGGCTACAGTATTTCCTTTAGGAAACTGGATGTATCCCTGAAGCAGGATGGAGTTGATCACTACAGTGCTGCGTGAAACCCCAAACTCTTTTAACATTCCAGAAGAAAGGAAGACTGAACAAGCCAGTGTGACCCAGGAGTGGACTTACCCTCTTTCACACTAAGTGTGGGAGTTAACTTGACGTGCTCTTTGCTGAGCTCTGCCAGCAGTTTGGGTGAAATGGTGAGATAGTCACAGCCTGTGAGTGCTTTGATTTCGCCTGTGTTTCGGAACGATGCGCCCATCACGATGGTTTTGTAACCAAACTTTTTGTAGTAGTTGTAGATCTTAGTTACACTCTTCACTCCTAAAAGGGAGAAGCCAGCAACATCAAGAATGATTCTAAATTATAATTTAGAACATGCTTAAACTCAGCATTTTGTCCTAAGAGGGTTTATATGAGTAAACTGTTTGAATGAGTAGCTGTCGTGTTAACAATGTTAAAAAAGTGTTTACCTGGGTCCTCTGAAGGCTCATAGGCTTTCTTGTCTCCATTTGCAACATACCAATCCAGGATCCTTCCCACGAAGGGGGAAATCAGAGTAACTCCAGCTTCAGCACAGGCAACAGCCTGAGCAAAGGAGAACAGCAGGGTCATGTTGCAGTGGATCCCATACTCTGCCTCCAGAACCCTGCAGACACAGGCTGGCTTAGAACAGCACTTTGCTTACCTCCTGCATTTATATTCCAGTAACAAGCAGATAGGTTCAAACTGCTGAATTCCATCAGTTGATTTAGGAATGTGGCACAGTTGATAGGCTTTACAGTTTTAAGCTCACAGCACATGTTTTGTGCTGCCAAACTCTGCTTATTAACGCTCTTCCTTCACCCAAATGCAGCCAACTTAGCAGGACATTTTCAGGAAACTGTGGCCTGGCCCCTGTATGAACAAACTTTTCCTATTTCAACAGCAAGCTGTGGCAGAGCACCTTCCTTGCTGCTGACAGACTTCCTCATGCCGTGCTTTCAGAACTACTGTTTACTTAAGTGCAGAATGCACTTGTCAGGTGCCTGGGGACAGGCAGAAGCATGCCATGAATCAGCACACCAGGCACAGAAAGACTTACTTGCCAGCCTGGATTCCTTCCCACGTTGAAGAGAGCTTGATGAGAATCCGATCTTTACCAATTCCTGCTTCCTTGTAGAGGTCAATGAGGCGCCTGGCCCTTTGAATCATTCCTTCCTTATCAAAGGACAACCTTTGAGACAAGAGCAGGGCTGCTCAGAACTGATATATTTTTTTTTAATATGCTTTTCCCTGAGCCCCATGGAAAAACGTCGTCCTGTTTTATCAGTGTACATGCCAGCAGCAGGTTTTTGTTCTCAAGATCCCTTCGAGGAGGAAGTTTTTCATAATGAATTGAGAAATAGAGTATTAAAAAAAATTGGCAATGAGCAGGTTAACAGACAAATCCTCTGCAAGTCTGGAAATAAACTGTTCAAACCAATCTCTTGCTAAATTGGACAGATATTATCAGAGAAAAGAATGAGTAAAACTAAGAGTGAAAGCATGAGGCTTCCTTTACTTGAGAAACAGGAAGATTACAAAAATCCAAGGCCAGTGTTGCTTGGTTTTCTTACAGAGTTCTAGTCAAACTAAGGGAAAGCCACACTCCTAAATATTAACAGTATAATTCCTGATAGTCTTCTAGGCAAGAACATCTTTCTCCAACTCACATCATGTCTCTCTTTGTATGTACAAATATCCAGGGTAACCCAGAGGGAAAAGAGCCAACCTTGCATCTACTTCTGTGGACACACGGCCAGGTATCCTCTTCAGGATTTCAGCTCCAAACAGTACAAAAAGTTTGTCAGAAGCATTTTTGATCTGCTCCTCTTCTGACCTGAAAATCACAAAGAGCAAAAGCATGTATATGGGACATAGGTATGTTTATGCTTTGCCATGAATTGGAAGATCAAATTTCACAGCCTGTTTAACATTAAATTCCAGAGTTCAAATGAGTCACTTGTTCTCTGCTTCATGGTTGTGTCCCGCCCTCTCTGTACTGCTGGCAGGATTAGCCTTTGGACACTATTTCCCATAAAGCTGCTATGGTCCTGAGCAAGGAAGGCCATGTGTGAGCTGGTAAATGGGGAGGAAGTACATCTGGAATGAGCATAAGGAGTTTTCCTGTAACTGTTGAGGCTTTTGGGGCAGGAGATAAACTCACAAGTACACAAGGAGGAAACCCCAATATGTTGCTTGTGTAAATAAGGCATTTTAAGTATAGGTCTCCTGAGATGAAAGCCCTCTTGACTTACCCACCAAGCTTTTTCCCATAGGCAACAGCATCATCCACGAGTTTCTGGTATGCCGGCATCTGTGCTGCAGCAAGGATCAGGGAGGGGTTTGTGGTGGCATCCAGAGGCTTGTACTCATCAATGGCTAAGGAAGGAAAACCAGCCTGTTTAAAACATCAGCCAGCCTCAGAAAAAAGAAGGGTTTTGCTCAGATGGGTGAGAATATAAACACTGTGGCTGCAGAGTCTGGTAATGACAGAGCACAGCAGTGCTCAGTGGTGTTTAAGCACTGCCTGGAAACTGGCACAGAACAGCTGGGCTGCAGGAACGAGATGCAGCAAACTTTAAACCCTATAAACAACAGACATTACCCAAAAGATACAGACTTGTAGAAACGATGGATGAAGTGGTGCTGATTTCCAGCTATATCCCAACCAGCATAACTGAGCTCCAGGAATCACAGAGGGGAGTAAAGACCAGAGGATCTTCCCTTCTAGCAGTCAGGAATTTGGCCTTTTGTTTGTGTCCAAGGACAGGACCAGGACTGGTGAACAGCAACTTTTCTTACTGCTTTTTAAACCTTTTCCAAGTAGTTGTAGTTTCTTAGCATCCTTGCCATTTCCTTGTACTACCAGGCTTTCTTCTTTACAGAAGGTATCTGACCCTTTGTCTTACCTTAAGCCCTGGCCCACACCTATTCCAGGTGATGCCAAGTGTTTACCCAGGTAGGCTGTGACTTACATTGTCTGGCTGTAATCACAGCCTGGCACCAGAGCCTGGCTGGGCTAACAGGGCAGAGCCTCTGAAGAACCCTCAGCAGTTCCAACAACACAGTTAAAATGTCAAAAAATAACAAAACATTTATTACCATCTCCTTCTCCTCAGCACTTTTTTTGCACAGGGATGAACCCTCAAGTTAAGAGAGTCCAACTCTACTGAAACTATGCAACTGTATGGAAAAGAAGTCTTGTTTTTCCACAGATCCCTCCCAGGCAACCATCAGGGTTCACTCCATACAAACAGGTCCTTCAGAACTCTAATGCATGTGGACATGGTTTAAAATAAAGCACTACATCAGTGAAACACCTTCTGTATTGACACCCAGCTGGGAACCAGGGACAGCAGCAACTGCACCTTCAGCGGAGCCAGGTGGGACTCCTGCCTTGTTTGGTCTCCAAGAATGACCCCAAGTAACAAAAGGCAGCCAGGGAAGAACTTGGAGGTGTCCTGTGCAGGGCCAGGAGCTGGACTCTGTGATCCCCGTGGGATATTCCCCGGTCCTTCCTGCTGCCTGCACACAAACACCCCCTCGGCTGCCACATGGTGTATGTTTTTTGTGTCTGAGCTGCTGACACCCCTTCCCTTCCCCTTAAATTTACTGTGCTCAGAGATGCTTTCCATGTAGGGCTGGTTATTATTACACCTCCGGGATTAGGGATTAGCAGGGCTGGGCAGGGCAGAGCAGGACAGGATTCCAGGGCTGGTCTACACCACCTGGAGACGCTCGGGGCAGTTTTTGGGCTCTGATGGGACAGAGCAGGGCACCAGACTGTGACAGCTTGGGGACAAGTGGCTTTGTAATGGAAGGCCACCTCCCTTCCTCGGAAAGGAGTGTGCTGGCTCACTCCCAGGAGATAAGGGGAACAAAAGCACTCGAGCATTATTTTTACGGAATGCTGGAATGGCTGGGGTTGGAAGGGCCCTTNGCTCACCGTTGAAGTCCCCGGTGTCCGCCACCACCGTGGTGTAGTGCTTGAGCTGGTCCAGCGCCGACTCCATCTTCTGCCGCTTCACGGGGGACACCGACATGTCGGCGGCCGTGGGGCGCTCCCGCCGCCTATAAGGGACCCTACGTGCCTGGAGGGGACCGGCCTGCGCGCGCACCCGCCGCCCGCGCGCTCCCGCCGCCCG
>WBMV01000094.1:37816-99952 GCA_013396655.1 Campylorhamphus procurvoides
AGCTCAGGTTGCTCCAAGTCCCGTCCAACCTGGCCTTGAGTTTGGAACAAAAAAACCCCAAACAAATCCCAAATCCACAGAGGTGGCTGGAAGAAACCCCGAATTCACTGGTCTCGCAAAGCCTGGCTTGAGTCTGACAGTTCTTGCTGACAGCAGGCGGAGCTGAGCGTGGGGCTTTGGGCACACGGAGGGTCCTGGGCGGGCAGGATCGGCCCCGCCGGCCGCACAGGCCACGGGTGGNTCTGATTGGCTGGCTCGTGGGGCCGAAGGCCCGGGCGGGTGGTCGCCCTGGCGACCCTGGTGCCGCCATTGCCGTCGGGGTGGGGGGTCTCGTCCCCGGGGCCTCCTGTCCTGGGATCTGCCGCCTTGGGATCTCCCGTCCTGGGATCCCCCGTCCCCACAACCTCCACCGGGGCTCCCCCACGGCGCCGGAGCCTCCCCTGAGCCGCACGTCCCTCACGGTTGGGTGGGGCCGGGGCGTCGCCGGTGGCACAAGATGGCGGCGGGCGGGCCTTGTAGGGCAGGCGGGCAGGCCTGAGGGAAGGCTGGGGCCTTGTGTTCTCCCTGCAGCGGTTCAAGGGTTCGTGTTTCCTCCCCTGCTGTCGAAATGGCTTAGCCACAGCTCCAGCCTGTGAGGGAACCTCCAGCCCAGCAAGGCACGTCTTTTTGGGCTGCTCGTTTGCCTGAGCTGCATTCAGGGTCTAGAGAAGGTGATCTTGTTAGCGTGGTTGTGCTCCTGAAACAGAGGATGGCACTTGGCTGTTTAACAGGCTGAGTCATGCTGTCCCCTCTTTTTGTACTGTGCCAGTTGTGTAAGCTGCCACAGGAGTTTCCTTTCCTGACAGGCAAGAATGTGCCTTTGTACAACTTTTTCATGCTTTGCCCAACCCTAGGGAAGATAATGCAAAGAGGCATTAGGTTTAAGTCCTGTTTGAATTCTGTTACTATGTATGAAAAGTTCTCAGTGTCTCTAGTTTCTTTGCCAAGGAATAGGAGAGCCTCCCTTGTGTCTCATGGAATCACAGATTCCCAGATTGGTTGGAGTTGGGAAGATACCTTCAAGCCCATCCAGTTTCAGTGTTTTGCCATGGGCAAAGACACCTTCCACTAGCTCCTGTCCAGCCTGGCCTTGGACACTACCAGGGATGGGGTAGCCACAGCTTCTCTGGGCAACCTGTGCCAGGGCCTTGTAGTCAAGAATTTCTCCTATTATCTAATACAAACCTACTCTCCGTCAGTTCAAAGCCTTTCCCCCTCGTCCTGTCACTCCATGCCCTTGTCCAAAGTACCTCTCCATCTTCCCTCTCCTTGCTTTGGCCTGTGCCTGATCTGTCATTGACCAGGATGGGGTATTTTTAGCTTGCCAGTGCAAAATGTAACCGTGGGCAGCATCTGCCTGTGTAAACACTGGTGTGTTGACACAGTTGCACATTCCAGGGGTAAGAGAAATTTGTTCTTCAAGGTGACAAGGGAAGGAGTTCAGTTGGTAGCTTTCTTGGTGTTTAATTCCCACCATGTGTAAGATTTTCACCCACCCTGTTTTTGGACATGGTTATCAAGGCCACAGCATCTTTCCTGTTTAGTGTCACTCCCCAAACCAAAAGGAAATGTGTGGTTTCAGACATTTTGATGCATTTCTGAGACTCACAGTGACAAACCATTATGAAAACCCAGTGAACGAGATAGAGTTATAACTTAACTATTTTAATAAATCTTATACAGTGCATGGTTATATCATTGTCTCCTTCGTCCAGTTACATCAATGTACAGTACTTTATAGCATTGTCTGCAGGCAGTACAAGTAGAACAGATGCACAGCTCAGTTACATGGAAAATTATAAAAGTGACTCCTGCAATAAGGTCTACTGAGATATTTACTTTAGGAAGTGCTCCCGTTGCTCCCAGCTTTACAGAACTGTTGTGTACAGTCCCATTATAACCCCTAATAACTATAATACCGTGTGACTGGCTTTCCTCTACACCCAAAGAAAGGAAGCTGATGTGTTTCCTAGCTCAACATTTGGTTTTATTTTCATTTTAGGAATTATTCTGCCTCCCGTGCTTGCCATCCCGCTTCCCATCTCCACCCTGCTTCAGAGCCAGGGCTTCATTCCTCCCTGACAAGGTAAGTGCCCTTCACAGATTCCAGCAGGGTTATGACTGAAAACAGGATCCCCCCCTGCAAGTTCCCTGCCTGCACTCCAGTTCTTGTTTCAAATTAAAAAATATATCATCCATTAGAGACATTTTCTGAAGAATAAATTCAAAATTGAGGTGTGTTGATATTCTCAGATTTAGACACCAGTTCCCCAGACACTTGTTTTAAAGCTTTTTCTATTAAATGTGCAAGGACAGGCACAAATTTGCTTAAGTTTTCAAGGAGGTAGGGCCATTCCTAGCAGGTAAAGGCAAGCACAGATGTGGAACCTGGACCTGAATCCCATCCAGCCAAAGGTAAGGTGTGTGAAGGAGAAAACCCACCTCTCCCTGCACTGTGAGCAGTTCTGGAGCTGTTTGCTTTACTGCTTTGCAATCAGGTAGGTCTATAAGTTAAACAGAAATGGAAATACAATGTGCCAAACTTGCTGTGGATAGGAACTACTCTGTACTTGCTTGAGTTTTAAAATCTTGACTAAATTTTTGATGCATAATCCCTTAATTCTGTCTCTAGGGAGAGGAATTTTTCCTCCCCCCTAGTTATAGATTGTTATATACATATGCACATGATGAAGAAAAACAGGAAGTAAACAACAGCCCCTGTGCTAAACTAATATGGGGGGTTTTTGTGGCCATTTATTTTGTGCTAAACCAGCCTTTCCCAGTGTGCTTTTGGATTTTAGGTGTTTAGGAAGCATTTTGGCTGAGTCTTTGCAAAGAAAACATGAAGGTGGGGACGGGTGACCAACACCCTGGGAAGGGCTGTGGGTGTGACTGGGTTTGGAGCAAATGGTCAGGGCTTATCTTCTCCTGGTTTGAGGTGGTGATTGGCTACACCACAACATTCCAAATCAGAATCGGTGCCATGGGACAGGGTTGTACAGCTACCCTCAGCACAAGATAGGTCAGGGTAGCTACCTAAGCAGGGGTGGTCAGGAGAACTTACTTATTTCCAGGTTCAAATCACTTCATTTGTCACTCCTGCTCATTTTTAGGCAGTGAAAGCTCATTGCAACTGTTCAAAGACAGCACTAACTGGTCCATGGATTTAAGGAAGCAGTCAGTCTTTGGGAATGAATGTGTGTTGCCATTCCAGCCTTGTCCAATGAGGGAGCACAGGGAGGGGGACAGAAAGAAGGCAGGGAATTGTCATAGGACTGTGCTTGTGGGCTGCAGAGGAATATCTACACTGAGGAGGGAATAGGAAGGTGGTTCCTTAGGCTGCACAGAGAGTTGGTGACTCCCCATCCCTGGAAGTGTTCAAGGCTGGGTTGGAAGGGAGTTGGAGCAACCTGGTCTAGTGGAAGGTGCCCCTGCCCGTGGCAGGAGCTGGAATGGAATGAGCATTAAGGTCCTTTGCAACCTAAACCATTCTAGGATTCTATGAAGAACCTTATTCCGGTGGTCCAGACTCTAAACAGTCAGTCTGTGCTGTTCCATGCCTGCTTTTCCTGAGCCATGCTGGAGAGGGGGTGGGAGCAGAGACAGCCCTCAGACAAAAGCTTTGTGTGGTCTTTTTTTGCTTGAATCCAGCCCTTGTCATTCATCCAGACCCGTGTGAATCCTGCTCTGATCGCATGCACGTAAAAGTTCAGTATAAAATATATAGTTATAAAAAAAAGTACTTCATGCAATATTAAAACACCTTTCCCGGAGGGACATGGTCTTATTGTCAACCCTTATCAACAGTGTTCAAGGAATTGTCACTCTGCTGGCAACTAGACCCAAAGTGGAGCACTGCTGTCTCCTGCCTGGCTCGGGGATCATTGCTTTCATTCCCTTTTTCTCTGCACTACTAGGACTAAGAGCTGAAATAAAGCAGATTAGGTTTTAATTAGCGGAATCAATCCTTTCCTGGCGGCGCTTCATGATTTCTTGGAGCTCTGACTCCCCTCTGCTTTTCTGGAATGGAAACAAAACAGGAAGTTTGAATTTGAACTTCAAGCTGTAGGTCAATGACAGTGTTTAATTAATGCAGTAAACGTTGAGCTAGTTTCAAAGAGATAAATTATATTAGTAAAAAAGATCGATTAGTGGAAACGGGGATCTGCCTTATAGATTTGGGGCCTTTTTGGTTAAAAGCCCCTTCAGAATTTTTAGGTGTGTTTTATTGATGGTGTGGGGTTTGGTTGCATTTTTTTTGTTTGTTTCAATTGTGTTTCTTAAAATGCCTGTTTAATGAGATATTTGACACTGTTGGGTAAAGTAGGGATTATCCAGAAAAATACTTACCTCCAGTTGGTTTTTCTCCACTGTGATCTTGCTGTATACTCTGTTTCCCTCATCACCACACACTTTCTTTAGCTCCTCTCTGTTGAGGGAGAAGAGCTGAGCTCCAGTGAGGATGCCAAGGTGTTCTACTGTCCTGGGAAGAGACAAAGGGAGGAAATGATGGCTTTGTGCCAGAGATAAAAGGGTTGGGAGCTGCACCAGGACCACATCACAAGGCCCTGGAGCTGTGCAAAAGTGGCAGCTGCAATCCCAGCTGCATTTCAGAGCATGGGTTTAGTTAGCTATTACATAGTTTTCTTCAGGGAAATATGTATAAGAAAGAAAGGGAGTGAGTTTGGGCTCTGAATGTCCTGGTTATAGAACCTGGATTTACCAGGGTTGAAATGCAGTTTGCAACATAGGCTCTGCAAGTAAATACAAGTGACCTGTCACCCAGTTGAGATGTTGCAAGCAGCCTCCTCTGCTCCCTTTCCAAGGAAGGACCAGCATTTCACGTGGCAATAAAACAAGTCTTACTCTTTGCTGAATGACTTTGCCTCCAGCCAAGCTTTGACTTCTTCGGTGCTCGATTCAAAGGTGAGGGGCACAAAAACTTCTTGAGGCTTTTCCACTTTGAAATTCCTGTGGGGAGGCTGAATTTTATTGTTTGTGATCTTCTTTAGCAGCTCGTCATTCAGCTCATCCATTTGGTGAATAAGTTCTGTAGAAACAAGTAGGGAGTAAAATCAAGTTTTCAGTCAGAAATCCTATTAAATGAGTTTGTGGGGAAATTGTAAGGAAAACTGGAATGTGGCTCAGCATTTTTATTAACTCTGTAAATACACCCCAGGAAAGTGCTTACTTTTGTGTTTTAGTTCTAAAGAACAAGCTTAAGTGCTTTGTTGGAGCAATAGGGTGAGCAATGACATTTTGACCTTCAGAATTCCATCAGGAACAAATGTAGACAGGGAGTACACTGTGGTTTTGGAGGCTGCTGGAGCAGAGTGGGGGATCTCCCCTTTCCTCCCAGGCCAAGACTCCCTTCAGGTTTTGAAACCTTGCTTTCTCTTTGGGAGAAACTGGGGTGTCTATGGTTCTTCTCCAGAACAATGAAGAGGGATCACAAAATCACAACTGGGTATTCTAAGAAGCTGGGTTTGGGTTTCTTGCAGCTTGAGTGGTGAAAATCTCATTTTCAGTTGTTTTAGATACAAATTTACATCAGGACCTGTCTTGTTTCTCATGTTTGTAACTTAGCCTGTTCGTTACACCTCAGTCAAGGGACAAAAAACCCTACAACACCCACTAGCTTCTGCTCAAGGTTTGCCCAAGGGTGTAAACCTGATCTGGCAGTGTCTTTGCTCCCACCCGTCCTGTCAGGTGGTGACAAGGGACACAGTCCCATTCCCTGATGTCTGGTGTTGCTGTTGGGTTTTTGCTTTGGTTTGTTACCTTCCTGTTTCTGAGTTTAGTTCCTTTCCTGGGCTGTTGAAATAGGGGAACTGCCCTGCAGATATAGAAGCAAGAGGGGATAATCCCAGCCCATGTGAGGCAGCAGGGGTCAGGAGGGATGAACTTTGTGTTTCTGAGAACAAGGTACCCATTTTTCTGTGCTCCTGTGTTGCTGTTTATTTTCCTCCCCTCACCCCTTTGCTGTAGCCTGATGTGGAAGGACAGCTCTGTGAGAATGTACAGTTAGAGATTTGGGATTGAGTTCTTTTCAGTCCTTACTGCTGCTTCTACTAAGTAATTTGCTGATCCAGGTTCTCAGAGCTCCAGGTTTTGCTCCACAGAAGCACAAACTGTGAGTGAGCAACAGACTCATCAAAATTAGGGGTTGGAACCAAGATGATCTTTAAGGTCCCTTCCAACCCAGGCGATTCTATGATTCTATGAAAACTCCAGCAACACAGTATCTAATGCAACTTTTCCCATGAAACTCCTGAAGGATGTGGGGAATAAGTTGGTGTTATTAACAGATATATGTCTGTGATGCTCATATATGGGGCTCTCCATTGTCCCAGAGGGCTCCTGCTTTCAGGAGTCCACAGTGGGTGAACAGGGTGGGATAAGGGGGGTAGATGAGCAGAGCCCCTGGTCTCTCTCCTGCTCTGTGACCCCCCAAAGCATGTGCAGGGTGAGGGAGCGATGTGGCTCCTATTTTGCTGGGAATTCTCTGGAACCACAGGAAGGAACAGGCCAGGTGAGTGCTCTGTGTGTGCACATACGATGAGCAAAGGATGCAAAGGAAAGGGATTGACCTGGCGTGTACAGTTGCTTAGACACACTTAAATGTTCTGGAAGGAAAAGGAAACTCTCTCCTTGGGAAGAGGAGGAGGAAGGCCAAGCTGAAAGGAAGGATGGGGTGATAATTTATTGTCCTTCTTGTCCCGGGCTCCCTGAGAGCCTGGGAGGTGAGTCACGAACTTCAGGGCTGCTCTCCTGGCTCTTCTGCTACCTGGAATCTCCTCTAAACCCATTGCTGGTCTATTGTTGATCACTGAAAGGTGCAGTTGAGAGGGAACTCCATGCAGGTCTGTCCCCTGCACTGAGCACCTAAAGCCAGGGGAACCCAGCATGGGACACATACGTTCTTTGGCGTCCTGGGGAGAGTTGCGTGATAACATCTCACTGCCCCACTTGTCCCCGGCGTAGCTCGCAGGCATCTTGTGAGTTGGGCTGGATGGTCCATAGCCCCTGGGGCTCAGGTCTCCTTTGTATCTCTGGTTAGACTAGTTAGAAAGGTGGAAAAAAAGGTGTAAGAATTTTTTTTGCCATTTTTAATTTTCTTAAACTTTTAGCATTTATATCCCTGGAAAACATGTAATGACACATGGTGTTTGATGCTTCCTTGCTGTTGCTGCAGATGACTGTTCTCACACACGTGACTCTGCCCTTTAGACTCTTGCTATGCAGAAACTACTGCTCAGAGGACTTTCTTGGGAAGCACAAGGATCCTTACATGAGGAGAAAACGAACAGAAATCTCACTGGGAGGCAAAGCCTCACTGCTTTGTAACTGGGATGTGAAGCAGAACCATTGCCAAGGACCTGGAGAAGTCTGGAAAAGTTTTTTCACATTTAGGTTAAACCAGCAGGGATTTATCCAGAGACCTGCTGGGCCACTTTATGCTTTGCCCAACCTCTGTAATATCAAAGTAGGGAAGCAATTCCATGCTTCCTTAGGGGATTTAGAGCACTCCAGCTCCACATTTGCACTGCAAGGTAAAATATTCACTGAATTCTCACTTAAATGGTGTGTGCATCTGCCTCCACTCCAGTAACATGTTCCTGCTGCTGAACTGAACTGACTGAGGGAATTGTTGGTCTTTAATTTAACCCCCAACAAAAATCTCAGCATTTTTATGAAAGAATTTGCTTTTATGGAAAGCATAGGGCTGCTGCATGGATGAGAAGGATATGCCTTGGCTGGGAAGAGGAAGGTGATTGTGGCAGAATGTGAGAGTTTTGTCATAGGAAACTCAGGCATCTCCTGAGTTGGTCTGCCTGGGAGGGTTCATCCTGACTTGGGCACAGCACCCTAAGAAATTCAGGGAGGTCTAATGACAGGATTATTCCCAGAGGTTGATTGTGCCCTGCAGCTGCTACCAGTCAGATACCACCTGACTACAGACCTGTTCCACCTCCTCCAGCTTCACCACATCCAGGATGTTGTATGGGACATAACCAGCCTGCCCACTCCGGTTGAGCAACTTCCACCATTGCTTGTTATCTTCCAACACCTGAGAGAGGGACAAAAATAAACCTGCTGTTGGGAACATGGATTTCTGCCACACAGAAGTGGAGGATAGTGGAGATGGACCACATGGAAGGTGAAGCTGCCAGGATAACATCAGTGAGGGCAGGAGCTCAGATTAGATCTGTTGCTCTCATGTGCAATCCAGGGCTGAAAACTTTCCTAGAAAATATCAGAATTTGTCCTAAAGATGAGCAGGACAGCACCTCTGGGTGCTGAAAAACTCGTAATTCCTTCTTAATTTCCCTGTTTCTCTGTAATTTTTCCCCAGTGACTGAGTTTCTGTTGCCTTTTTGCATTAAAACAAATAAGTAAAAATAGCTACATTTTGCAGAGAAACCTTTTCCTCAAGTCACAGATCAGTGTTGGCCCAAGTCATGTCCCATTCTCCAGCTACCAACTGGAGTAAGAGAAAGGTTATGAAAAAGGGTGTTTTCAGAGAAAATAATTCCATGGAGAGGGGGAAGTAGTAATAACTAATACAGACACAGGAAAGAGGTGAGTGGGGTACTGCAGTGAGTTGTTTTCCTTCCTTCTCATTGTAATTAAGGTGTGACTGATATGTTTCATCTCAGGAGATGACCCAACACACAGGGTCAGCCTGTTTCAGCTTTAGACTTGATCTAAACTTGGTTACCTACTCAGAAACCACCAAAAAGAACTGAGTTGGTGATTGTTGGTATCTTGAGATCTCTGCTGCCCCTGGAAAGGGGAGGATGCAGCTTTTCCCCAGTGTGCTCACGTACCTCCAGAATCTCATCCTTCAGCACGGAGAGCTCGTTGGCGTTCCGTGCAGTGAAGTCATAGCGGATTTTGGCATATCTCTTGGGCAGAGCCATTCCCTGGACCTCAAAATTCCTGCAGCAGAGGAAAACCCGAGTTTTAATGGATGCTGATACTGGGTTCAATGGTAAAACAGAGCGGTGATGGCAGGTTTGTTTGTGTTTGGAGGGGGAGCATCCCTCTGCTCCTCTTTTTGAGGAAGATTTTTACCCCTTATTTTAGTTAAATATCTTGGGTTTGGGAACAAAGAAACAAACAAGAAACTGTAAGGGGTTTGGTTAGTGGCCTTTTGGGGGAGGCTGTGAGGCTGCTGCTTTAAGAGTGGAAGAAAATACTGCTTTGCAAGGCCTGGGGGGGCTGAGAGGGCATGAACCAAATGCTCTGATTGTACGTCTTGGGAAAAATTAGGTGTGTAGCCTTCCTGTCCTGGTCAATGGAAACAACTGCCCCAAATGCCAGAGCAGGGAGAAGCTGGAGGAAAGGGAATTGATGATGAGAGGAGGCAGAACTGATGGAAATCTGTGGGGTTTTCATCACACTGAGCTGCTGGCACAGAATTCTGCAGGTTTCCAGGAAAAGTAAGCTTGAATGTTGCTGTTCTAACATGCATTTGGAGAGGGGGAAGAGAAGTGCATTTATGTGTCGGCTTGGGAATTTCTGACACCAGAGCATACAGTTTTCACTGTTGAATTAGCTTTTTGTTTGAAGAGAGACAAAATACATATGGTAGACAGTTGAAAATAGTGAAAAAAATAGAATGAAAGATTCTCTTTGACCCAAACTGAAATAGTTTAATTTTTTGTGGGTTTTGTTTGGGTTTTTGTGGATTTTTTATGGTTTTTTTTGCCTGGCTTGCGAAAATTTTGTAGATCTCACTTTCTTCTCTCCAGTTCAGTGTAGTGTTATTTTTTTAATTCAAAAAATGTTTACTGTATGGAAAATTGTCTTGCCTTGTGGGAAGACAGGTAGGAAATATTTGAGTGCATTTCCCATGGATCTTTTTGCTTGTGATGTGTAGCCTGCACAGACACCTGATGCCCTATTCCCAGTGCATATGGAGCAGAGGGTCAGGTTCTCCTCCAGTTCAGGTCAAGTTCTGTAAGCTGGTGAAACCAGAGCTTCCTGCACTGCCAGCAACTATATTTTTCCATTTCTGACTTAGTAGGTTTGGTCAGTGATTTTACATCCATGTACTGTGGAAGCTCAGCTCTTCATGAACCTGTAAAACCTGGCTTTGAAAAATGACCCCATTATGCTTAGTTTAAATTGATTTTCCTGCCTTCATTAGACTTTTGTGGTGGTCTGAAAAAGGTTGACATCACTGATTAAGTATTTGATACCACACCAGTAGTTTTAGTGTTGTCTCTAGTTCTGTGATTTGTGACAGCTCTTGGGACTAGTTTCACCCAGTAGTATTTAAGTTGTAATTCAAGGTGGGGAAGAGCTTGGAGCAGTCAAACTGAATCCACGGGGCCAAAAAAGGAGAGGTGGCCTTGCCCTGCAGAGCCCTGAAGGCAGGGAGGGAGAGGAAAACCCGAGTTAGGTCAGAATTATTTCTTTTGTGGTATTAAAGAAGATAAATGAGTCATGAGGGAGGAGTTGGAGGCCCATGTATACTCTGTGTGCACCTGGATTGTGCACAAGTGACCTGTGCTGGTGATTGTGGTACTGCTTGGGGCTTTCAGGACACGTCTCTGCAGCCAAAAGCCCTGTAAATAACTGTAATAATGATGGGTGGTGTTTTTGCTAGTGTGGTTCTCTTGGTTAGAAAACTAGTTCAAACTACTCTGAAAAAAGCATGAGCACAGCAGGCAAAATGTCTGTCCTGGGACTGTCAGCGTGGCATACATCTGGGAAAACCTGACTTCATCTTTCTTAACTGTTATCTGTGAGGAAAACTCGCTTTTGAAAGTCTGAAAGGCAGCAAAATAGGTCCAGCACTGTCTGGCATCCTCAGTGATCTCCATGAGCTGTGCTGGGACTGGGTGGTGTCCCCAGGAGATGTGGCATTGGTGAAAGGCACCCTGATAATTTCCATTCCAAGATTCCATACTACTATTTATACTTTGCCTGTGCTGATAGAGGTGGAAATGTTTCCCTGCATGTGTTGTCTACCAGTCACTAAAACCAGACTTAAATCTTATCATGTAATTGACATTCTTTGTATTTTTCCCAATCTCACTGAGAAAACTAGAATTGGAGAAGGGAAATTATCATAATTCTTTCCCTGCTCCACACACATTTCCTGCATCTGACCACTTTATGGTCCCACCAGGACCTGTGATAGGATGAACGGGAAAAGCAAGCTATTTGCTGATATAATTGAATTTAAGGTGTTTTGCTGTGAATTTTAACTTTTAGTAGAGCTTATAAATCTCTATAAGCTCTGGAGCAACCTGGTCTATTGGAAGGTGTCCCTGCCCATGGCAGGGGGTGCAACTGGATAATATTTAAGGTCTGTTCCCATCCAATCCATTCTGTGGTTCCATGCTTCTAATGTCTCTATGTGTATGGAGCAAAAGCACAGTGCAGCATCTGGGGCCCCTGATCCATGGTGTCACTTGGTGGGCTGGGGTTAGGGAACAAGACCTGTGGATGGACACAAGAGGCAGTATTTTTGCCTCTTGTGGTGGAAAACACCTGGAACTCTTCCTTGCAGAGCTGCTGGTGATAAAACAGCAGACAGTGTGCACGTGAATGATTCCTTGCCTTATCTTTACCTTCTCTTGGTGATTATTCATAGTGACAGAGAGTTATCTCAGGATGCCCAAACATCCCGGTGTGTTACCTGTCTCTGTGTGTATGTGAGGTCCTGAGGTGGGAGCTGGGATATGTGGATCCATTACCTGTTCCCATGCTGGGTGACGTTCTGTTTGAAGGCATCCACAGCTTGTGTCTGGTCGGCCGCCTGGCCACGCTTGAGTGAGGAGTTCCGGTAGGGATATCCATTGGCTGAGGAGAGCTGGGAAGGCAGACACGGAGTCAGGGTTACCAGGGAAGGGGAAAGCTGAGGGGAGGAGAGGAGAGGGACAGCAGCAAATGAGTCATGGTCTAGAAGCTTTTGGGCCCCACAATGCATACTGAAATGTTCCTCAGGCAAACCTGTATCCCTGGAGCTCAGTTACAGGATAGTGTCCTGTTGCCTTTGATCAGGAGAGACTGGTTATTCCTGCCCTTTTCTGACTTTGTTTTCTTTCCATATTTAACTAGAGTGACTGGAACCAACTGAGTTTTGAGCTGTGTACTTGACAGCCACCACCTCACCCTCCACAGATCCATCTCTCTGGAAAAGGAGGAAGGAGAAGAGAGGATCACCAGGGGCACAGGACTAACCTCCTCTTGCAGGTGTCCGATGTCTATTTCCCAGGGAGCTCCACGGAAGATTTCTGTGGGTGGTTCCCAGCCATTGCGGAATTTGGGGATGTACGTGGGGATGTTTGCGTCTCGAGGCCACTCAGCCCTAGGACATGAAGCAGGAACGTGAAGTGAGATCCACAGGGAATGTGTCCCTGGGGGCATGTGAGGGAGAAGTAGGATTATCAGGGCATCTTTGACCCTCTGATCAAATCAGTCATCCTCTCGCTGGGAACCTGGTGAGACAGCAGCTCTGTCCTCACCTGGATCTGGTCCATGTCTCCCCCAGGGAATCCCAGAGGTTGATCTCTTTGGGTGTCAGGTGTCCTCTGAGGAAATCTGTGGCGTCTTTAGAAAGAAGTGGGCTGACGACAGAGCGGGCAAGCTCAGGGCCACCACAGCTATTGATGATCTGCGTTACACACAAACCACACAAGCAGGAGAGAATTTGCAGGAAATGGTCAAAATATCAAACGAGAGACACACAAAAGAGCAGAAATCAAAGACAAGGCTGATCCTTAGATCAAGAAACATCAGCCTAAATCTTTGAAGAGGATTGGACAGTTCAGAGGAACATGAGCATTTTTTATATTGGGAGTCAAAGGAAGGTCTCATCTAAAAATGAGCTTTGTTAGAGGCATCTCAAGCTGGCATTTCAAAAAATGGAAAATATCTGGCTATTTCTGTGTCCTTTCTCTGTCCTTTTCCAAGTCAGGTTTTCTGCTTCCTATTTTCAGTGCAAATACTGAGCCATGTTTGCTTGAAGGTGAGAGCAGGCAGGTTCCCAATGGGAACCACAGCTGGCTGGCACTTTTGTTCACAGTAAGGCTTTATGAATGGGGTGGAAAGATTCGTATTTTCTGGGGTTTGCGTGTTTAATTCAAGCTGGAAATTGGATCAGAGGCCAGGAACAATCAGCATTGCTTCTGGATGTTCCTGAGAAAGCTGTAGTCAGGTGTGAGCACTTTTCTAACCCTTCTGCACAATCTGACTGCTTTAAGTATGAATTAAAAATGAAAAGTGAGTTCCCAGTGAAACCCAGGAATAGGATTTACCAGTTCCAGCGGTCCAAACAGGAAATGTACCAACTCTGAAGCACTGGGGTTCTGGATGTGCTTCCTCAGTTTGGCCTGGAAAGAGAAAGGAAACACAGTTTAACCCTGTTCTGAGTGTGCCTTCTCTTTTCTGTCACATGGAGGGATTTTTTAATTCCTGATGAATTCAGGAGGGGTGGAATACCTGCTCTGTTAAATCAGTCCCTCTGAGGATAATTGGAGTGACACAGAAAACCTTGGCTTATTATGAAAGTCCTAGTGAGGAAAGACCAGGATTATGGCTTCTGCCTCTTGCAGGGTTGAAAATCTCACAAATTCCATGAACGAAAACACCAGGACAGGTGTTTTGTAGGTCCCTTGCCAAATTGCTGACAAGAAAGATCTCCACCATGGTCTTGCCTGTGGCACCTACAGCTGCCCTGGCCACTGAAATGCTCCAAATCCAATGGCATTTATTGGAGTATATTCTGGGGGAGGAGCAAATGCTTAGCATTCATTTACTGTAAGAATGGGGTTTTATTAGCAGCGACCAGCTGAGCTGAAACCTCTTCAGTTTTTGCTTCCATTCAGCTCCTTTTCCCGTCCTGGGCTCCTGGCATTGCTGCCATGGAAAACAGGCTCCCTGCTCCTCCTGACATGCAAAGTATTTTAAATGCTGGTGGTTAAACATTAATGTGGAGTGGAAAGTGTGAAACAACTGACTGCAACAAGGGAACTAAATGAAATGGCCCCGCTCAAGGACTTCCCAGCCATATGGTGTGGAATGTGGCATTGCTCCACCATGGATTCCCAGCTCTCCCCCATGCTCAACCCTGGGCTCTTCCCAGGAGATATGCTGCTCTTTCTGGTCCTGAGCAGACACAAATTATTCAGATTTGCTTCTAAAAGAAAAGACTGGAGCTTGGTGTCCTGCATCAAGTTCGTTTACAATCTCTGTGGTTTCCTTACTAATAAGTTCCCTTATAGGATGTTTGCTGAGCAAGTTTGGTCAGAACTGACAGAATTCCTTCTGGCTTGTGACCCTCCTGGTCTTAACACATTTTATTAAGCTGGCAGCACTGGGAACATCTTTATGCTCCTGCTTTTCATTCCCTTCTTAATACAGAGGGTCTTCCAGAGGAGAAAGAAAAGAGTCAGGAATATGGGAGCAATGGAGGGCATCAGTCATCATCAAGCAGAGACTTCTCAGGCCTGGATCTGAAAAGATTCAGGTGCTGAAACCCTCTGGCTGCTCAGTCCCATCCTGAACTTCTAGTTTCAGTTTAACAGCTTGTCCCAAAAGACCTGCACCAGCCTGACACAATATTTGTCCTGGGTTCTGGAGAACCTGGAACTGACACCTTTGTCTCTTGGTGGTATTTTCCACTCAAACTTCACTCTAAACACGTGCTAGGGGGATGCACAAGGAAAAGCCCTGCCACTGCATGGCATGGAAACTCCCTCTGTGCCTTACCAAGAGGTTAAAAGCCAGTTTGGTTTTCTGGAAGCAGTCGATGAACTCAGCCTCACTTGGGGGTCTTGCTCGGAGAGTCAGCATTCCCTCTGCCAGGAGAAGGGGCACAGAAGGACATGTTAATTACAGAATGCCTGCCTGGGAATGGTTCATCTCCCTGCTGTGCTGAAGACACATTGAAAATGGGTGCTGAGCCTAGAATTACTAAGAATCCAGGGGTCAAGGAAAGCCAAATGTCTTTATGTGTGTTGGAGGCCTCACTAGGTTCCATGTGCTCTACAGGAGGTCCCCACAGACCAGTGGCACCTTCCAAACTGCTGTGGCTGGATCTGTAGCTGTGGTTCTGCATTGATCTTGCCTTATCGGGACATGAGCTGAGATGACTCCCCACCTTCATCCATGCCCCTGAGTTCCCTGCTTGTTCTGGCTGCTGCACTGTACCTGCTGGCCCTTTCTTCTTGTTCTTCTTCCCTTTCTTCCTCTGGTTGAGCTGTCGGAATGCCTCTGCTGCCTTCTGGAGCTGGGCAACGAACACTTCAATGTCATCCAGCGTGCAGTTCAGGATTTGCTGTGGGGACAGAAACCCAAGAGACCAAGGTGAAACTGAGCCTGGGCTGCACCCAGATGGGAGCCTGAATCCCAGAGCCCACTGAATTTCCTGGAAGAATGCACAGGAACAGGCAATCCAGGCATGAAATGAAGCTGAATTCATCACTTTCTGAACACAAAGCTGGGCCTGGCTGGGTGCTGTACTTATCAATGTGACAAGTGACCCCTGCTAATGAACGGCTGGAAAATAACCCAAGACCAGGCTCTGGGATGGGGAGGAGCAGACCTGGAATCAGCAGAGCTGCCTCAGGTCAGAGGATTTTGTAACATGGAGCTTTGCTTTTGGCCATCTTATCTTTATGCACAGCAGGTATCAGTTTGAAAAATTAGTAGATTATGCATTAAATGTCTGCTGATGGAGCATTCCCTTGGCTCCCTCTTCCCCCTCTCCCCCTGTCTATGGGCTGTGCTCTGTCCTGGTTACCCACCGTTTCCTTTTCAATCTTCTGTGCTAACATGGCCCGGGACTCTTCATGGTCATGAGAGCTGGAGCTTCGTCGTTCATAGTCTGCAAATGAGGGAGAGAAGAATAAATTTCCTATCAGAGGATGAAAATAGGTTCCTTTAAAGGCAGGGATCCATGGGCTGGTAACTCCCAGCTTGGGTGTTTACTCTGGGTTATGAGGGCACCTTAGGAGACCATAAGGAGCAAGAGGTGATCAAAGCTGCTGATTGAATCTTCCAAGGTTACAGCACTTGCCTGCCAACCCCTGTGTCCATGCCCTGCCCATTCTCAGGTACACACAGGGAATGAATCAGGAGAAGCAGCCAGCAGAGACCTGCCAGCCCATCTCCAGCTGCCCTGAGTCACCAATTCAGGTCTTTGATGGATCTACACTGCAGAGCTGAAGAACCAGATATCAAGTGTGATTAGATTAACTCTGCTCTCTCTTCTCATCTCCACAGGAGCTTGCGTTCTCCCAGAGGTTCCAGTTTAACCAAACAGTAGTTGAGAAAGAAGGTGAAAGCCCTGGAAGTGAACACAACTGCTGGAAAGCAGCATGCCAGGAATTCTGCATGATGGATGTTTAGGCAGGCCTGTGCACAAATCAGCATTTTTGTACAAACTTGTGTGCAGTCTCTCAAGTGTTTTTAATGGGTGTTAAAGACCAATCATCCTGCAAAAAAAAACCAACCCACAGGCACCTCCTGGCTTCTAGAGGACACACACTCAGTGAGGGGGGCTATTTCATCATAAACAATTGCTGTAGTGGCCCCTTGTGAAAAGAAAACTCTGTCAGTGTAGTGAAATGGGGTTTGAAAGGCCAGCACAGCAGGATATACCAAGTGGGAGAATCGGGGAGGCAGCTCTGTCAAAGGACCGTGAAAAATCCACGTCATCGGTAAGTGTGGGGCTGAAGTGATTAGTTTTGACAGGTTTTGTAGGAAAAGCAGTAAGGCGTGTTTTGAGGAGAAGTGATCTGAGCAAGCAGGCATCACTTGAAGCTTTCTCCTGTCATTTGCTTTCGTGCCATGCTCTGTGCTCTCAGAGCCAGAAATCCTGTCTGAGTGAATTCCCAGTTCTGCTGATGGGAGCAGTGTATGCTCAGCTCTGTGCTGAGCTTCCTGGGATGGGCAGAGATAAGGGTGGCTGCTCTGCATCAGAATATACACGTTTATTCATAGTCCAGCTCAGAAATATAGATATTCCTTTCATGATGCAGAACTGGGCCTGGAATAAGCTCTACATTCAGGAGCCAGGGCAGCTGCTTGGCTTCAGATCCCATCCAGGAAAAGAGTGTTTTGATTATCTTATAGTATCTTATTACATGTTTTCCTTGAAACTAGAAATGAATCCTAAAAGAAGGTAGGTATGATAGGAGGGATGAGAAATACTTGCAGTATGCTCATCAGTTTGAGCTTTTGTCAGAGGAAGAGCTTGCTTCCATTCTGTTTTCAAGCCAGCTCAAACAGGCTGAAATGAGGATGGTTTTGGAATCAGTCTTTGGATTAGCACATGAGGGGAGAGTTCAGATCTGCATTTCCACACTCAGCTTTACAAGAATTCACGGAAACCACTTGATTTTTAAGGGTGAAATCTTGGCTTCTGTGAAGTCAACAGAGTGAGGAACTTGACCAGATCTGTCTTGTCTGTACATTTTAAGATCATCAGTGCCTAGTTCAAACTTCATGTGATGGCTCAGTTTTATGGGGGGCCTTTGCTTATTTTGGGAGTTTCAGTATCCCTCACATACAGGTGTTTTTACGAGGAGTTTCTAGGAGCTTTGATTTGCTGAGCAGAAGAATCTCAATGGGTACAACACTTATTTATACCACAGACCACTTCAGGAGGGTTGGCTGTCTGGGTTCATGAGTCTCCCCTTCCCAGGACAGACTCCTTAGTGCTCCCAGTACCTGGATCATGCTGTGAAGGAGGTGCCACCCTGTTCCTGTTCATTCCTGAGCCTCGCATGTCATGCTGGATTGGGATGGGAGCTGGCCCTTGTGGTGGAGGGAGGATGGATTGTCTCTGCTTGATCTTTTCTTGGTTTGCCCTGCAAGGAAAATGACACAGAACAACCCGATCAGTGGCTGCTGTTTCCAAGAGACTGGAGTGTGGCTACACCACTGGAAACAGCTTTGGTTTTGTTACTCCCAGCTGTATCCCGCAGCACTTACTTGAGTGTCTGTGGCCGAATCTTCTTCCCATGCTTGTGGTCTGCCAAGGCACTTTCTATGTCCTCGTGAACCAACTCCGCCTCAAAATGAAAACAGGGATGTTTTTAAGGGCTTGTCTCTGGGAAGGATTGAGAGCAAAGGAGGAAGGCTGGAAGGCAGCGAGTCAGACAAGGAGGGCTCTGCTCACCTCCACCTCGTCGCAGTTGAAGAAGTGGATGTCAGGTTTGTGCTGCTCCGAATCCTGACACACCAGGAGCAGGATGGAGGAATAGCGCATCTGGTTGAGCACTGTCTGGCAGTGCTGCACTGTCGGCAGAGGGAAGTCCTCCAGCTCCTCCTGAAAAAGGAGGAGGAGGGTGTCAGGGAACTGTTGAACTGAGGGTGTGTGCAGGAACTCCTGGGATCCCTGTGCTGATGTTCTTTAACTTGTCATTGCTAAAACCACCTCCCTCCCATGCTGCAGGGCTGATTCTGATCCCGGAGTGGATTTTAAGAGTGATTTGCCCTTTAGAACTTGTCCTCTCCAGACAGAACAGAAAGCACAACCACTGCACCTCCCACAGACCTCCAGGTACCTGTGACTCGCAGTCCAGTAGCCGGATGGACTTGTCATTCACTTGCAGCAGCATCTCCTGCGTCCAGATCTTCTCTTTGGAATTGAGCAGGATGAGTTTCCGAATGGCATCATCCACCGTCACAATGGACTCACTCTTGTCCATGATGAAGGTGGCCAAGTGCTGAAGGTGGGGAGGAAAAGGAGATAAAAACAGGTGGAAAATGCTTGTTGGTATGTGTAAATCAGTGGTGAAAGCACCTCTCATTACTTCACCTACTGTTTGTAGTTCTTCAGAGCTTAGGTGTGAAGGAATTGCTGCACAAAACAGTTCTGGTTGGTGTTACCAGCCTGGCCACATCAGTGAAAGATGTGGGTTTTGTAATGGGTTTTCATAACCAGTTTCACCACTGACAGGTTAATCTCATCAATTCCAGCAGCTCTGGACCCCATCCAGCAGCTTAAATGCTTCCTACACACTACTTTCCTGGCCTCTCTGAAACTGGTATGGAAGCTTAAAAAATGGTAGTTAAGTTTTACTTGCTAAGCTAAAAACACTTTGAATTTGCTTGTCTCACACAGCAGACCTGCCTGTGTGGAATTTGTGCCAGGCAAAGAGCTCACACAAGCCATGGGCAAGTGTTAGTCCTCTGCACGAATTGGGATCCACGCGCTGTGTGGAGTCCCCTGCTCTGGGAACAGCTGCTCCAGAGAGCTTCCTTGCTGCAAAGCCTGCAAGAGCTCCAAAACCTGGCAGCTGATCCACACCAGCCCTTTAGCCCCCTCATAGGGTTGGGGTTACCTTCCCCCTAAAAGTGCCCAAATCAACCCTTGTGGTAGTGAAAACTGGTGTTGTGTAAGAAGGGATGTTTTGCTGCTTGCTCCTGTCCTGTACTGTGGCCTTGCTTGGTTATCCTGGTTTTCCTCCTTCCAGCTGTCCTATAAAGCCAGCCCAGGCTCTTCTCACCATCATCCAGGCTTCCCTGAAGCCCTCCCCTCCTGCACAGTCCTGTGTGTGCACTTGGGCTAGGAGCAGCTCAGCTAAGATGTAACCATCCAAGAGGCTTTCCAACTGCTCCAACTGCATCCTGAAATGTGTGGTGATCAAAGCCTTGCATTTTGCACCTTTATGGACAGTTTGTGTAGTGGAGCAGCACCTGCAGCTTTGGGCAGCTCCTGGAGCTCCCTGGGAATGGAGTGCTGAGCAGGGACGGGCAGGGAGGCAACGGTGGAAAGGAGAGGTGTGTCACATCCAAATGGTGCTACTGCCCCCCAGCAGTGGGTGAAGGCCACTCCAAAAATCCAGGTAACTGCTCAGCAGCAGGTGGGAGCAAGAGCTGCTCCCTGCAGATGGAGAACTGAACGTGTCTGCCAGCAGAGGGGACTGCGAGGAGGGAAAAGCTGGGACTCGGAGCCACCGGTCTGTTTGCCGAGCTGTTGTCCCTGTACCATGACAGCACAGCCAGGCCACGTGTTCAGGTGACTACAGGGAAGGGGGAAAAGTCAGGAAGGAAAAGGAACTGGTCCTACTTCATCTTGTTCCTCCTGCTGCCCAGCTGGCAGCAGTGCACTCTCCTGCCTCTCTCTGGTGCACAAAACCCTGCAGCCTGGTTTCACAGCAAGAGCTGGAAAAACAGGGTGTGTTTTAAAGCAAGTCCTAAATTGATGTGAAATTTGTAATACAGAGATGAGTTTTGCCTGGCTTTTCTCCCTTTGATCCCGCGTCTTCCTGACTCCTCCCGGGGATCAGACATAACCTTTTTAGGAGTCAAGCAGCTGCTTTCTGGTGCTGATGCTGGTGGGAATTAGGGATGGATAGGGTTTGTGGTGACCCATTTGCTGTTAGATGATTCCCAAATCAGGAGGAAGGAGAGGAGGGCAAACACTGCAGAGTGCAAGACCCATTGCTGTGTTCACTAAGCGCAGGTATGGGGTGAGGCCCTGTCTAAATAAAACTCACGACAGGTGTGTGAGCCTGAGCTGAGATTAGCAATGCAATCACAAATGAAAACACGCTGGGGTGTCTCACTGCTATTGTAAAACAGTGCACAGAAAGGTATTTGCCAAGTCAGTCATATCTGTGCAAAGGTGACAGGTCCTCTACTTTCAGAGCAGTGAGGAGAGTGGTTTACATGCAATGACGGGCATTTTTATCACTTCAATTATTTTAGCCACCAGCTTTACAAGCTTCATAAATTCCTTTGCTGTTTACTGTTAAGTTTGTTTTCATGGAGGGGAACATACTCATCAGACTCACTCATGGGAATATTTTTAATTTTCCATTTTCTGTAGATGAAGGTGGATTGAGGGGGAGAAGCTTTCTGCTGTCTTTTCTTTACCTCATTAAACCCCCAATATTCAAATACAGCAGCTTTTGTAAGAATGGGCAATGAGTCCATCCACTGTTCAGCCTTGATCAGATTATTTCAAAGGGTGTAAAATGTCTCCTGTGAGGAAACCTCATTCTGTCTCAGTGCCTGCCACTGAAATCTTGTTGGCCTTGGTCAAAGTTCAGGGGAGAGATGAATGGGTGGCATGTGGCCTAATTAATGAGGAATACATGTACAGGGCACTGTTTAAAGTCCCTTCTATGCTTCCAGGAGTAACTGCTGGGCCATCAAATCGGTTTTTCTGATGGAAACCAGGACCTCCATCCAAACAGGCATTTTATAAGTTTAAATATAGAGTTTTAAAGGGCCCCATGTACTAAATAGGAACCTCATAAAGTGTTTTCCTGCCTCATCTTGCTTACTGAGTTATCAGTGGCCCACCTCCACCCCTGCAGTGTCCTGCACTGGTATGCTCTACTCAGGAATCGCAGAGCCTGGGATGGCCAGGCTGGCTCCTCCTTGTGGAGTGGGTATCTCTGATACTGGGAGATGGGTTTGGCTTATTGCCTATCATGGGTGAATGGCTTTGAGTTACTTGAGAGGACACAGGGAGAGCTGGGGAGAGCTGAAAGCTGATAGTCCATGTGGCCTCTGTTGTTTGGGCAGCGGAGTTCCTGTAACCACCATGGGAACTCTGCTTTTACCCTGTCCATGCAGATCAAGAGGTGTGATGGGAGGGACAGCAGCTCCTGCCCTCCTTCAGGCACAGAAGAGGGAGAGGACAGCAGCTTCTCCATTGCCTCTTACTTATACAGAACTCCCCTTGTCTTTTTAACATAATTTCCCCCTCCCCTCCATGCTCCTCTACCCCATTACTCAGGACTTTAATTGTAAGGAGATTCCCAGCTGCTCTTTGGCCCAATGAAGGTCCAGGACAGAGGGGATACACTGCACTACCAGGACCTATCACTGACCTTGGCCTCCCAGCCCCTTAAGGTTCCATTGTCTGCTCACCTGGACGTGGTACTGGGAAGTCTCGTGCATAATGATGTTGGAATTGGAGTATTTTTTCCTTTGTTCTGTAAAAAAAAAGAAGAAAACAAGTGCTCATCTGTGTATCAGGGTCTGGAAATTACAGCTCTACACTCTTCCTTGCAGTCTCTGAGCTTCCAGCTTCAAATGAAATATTTGGAATAATGACATTAGCTTTTGTTAGAAGGATGGGAAATTTGAGTGTGTAAAGTACATGTTCAAGATGTATCCCTTCATCCTGCTCATAATTTGATTCCTGGAGATCAGCACCATTTGTGGAACAAATCAAACCTTGTGTAAAGGAAAGCCCTGAACAAGGAATGATTAGGGAAGCTTTTGGAAGAGGGCTGGAGAGGTGAGGAGTGGTTTGAGAAGGCTGGAAAAGGGCCAGAAGGAAAGATCCAACGACAACGCACCAGCCTGAGCATGACAGCCCTCTGAATCATCCTCCAGAACAACCCCCTGTGCTCTGGGATGCTTTCAGTTTCCTTTCTTGTTTTTCCTGGCAAGCCACAGTAAAGGGCTGTTGCTACAGGTAGGAAAGGCTGTCGGGATCAGCCAGAAACCCCAGCTTCTTGCACCCTATTTCCATGAGCCAGCAAATGTTCATTACTTCCTGCACTTCTTACTGGAAAGCAGCAGTAAAGAGCAATTAGGGAAAAAATTGCTTGGTATTCCATGAGGCCATTGAATATAATCCTCCAAGAATTTACCCTGCTAGCTCTTACTTGCTGCTTAATTGGCCCTTGGCCAGGTATTCCTTATAAATTGCTTAAATAGTAGAAGAGCAACTATCCAGGCCTAGTGTGATCAAGGAGCATTCAAACTGGAAACTTCCTCCTGGCCAGCAGAGGACATCCTTGGGTTTTAAAGACATATACATTAATCTTAATTTCTTTGTGTTTCACTCAAGGCTTTCCCTAATACCTTCTCAAGGGTGTTGGCTTCTCTCGTTCTCCCCTTTTCTCTGAACACAGAACATGTGGCCTCATTCAAATTTCCCATTTAAGGGACTGATTCCTAGAAAATGTCTGTCCGTACAGGAACTCATTCCATCAGTTTGCAAATGTATTAGAAAGAGGATCTTTTGGTGAAGAGGTGAGTTGACAGGAGTCAACATGCATCGTAGGCACTGCCTGCCAGAATTCCTGCAGATGCCCCTGTGTGGGACATGCAGCTTCATGCCTGGATTTGTCCTACCTAAAACAGGCTGGGATTTTCAGCCAGCCCATCTAGCCCCTGGAATGCTCCCATTCCAGCTTTCTTTGATTTATCTCACATCTAGTGGGAATTTGGCATTTCTCTGGCTGTCCTAAAACCAGAGTGCAATGGAGTTCAGGGCCTGGGGCATGTGCAGGGGCAGCATGTTTTCCCTTTGGGTTCTACCTTGGCAGTGTGAACCTTTTCCCCCAGATTCCCCCTGCATCTCTGTTACACTTTTATTACTCCTTGGCTTCCATGGGAGGAGATGAGCAAAGATCAGCTTGGTCTCCACGGGCATTGCCAGCAGGTGTCTCTCCAGAATAGGCACTGCCTTTCCTTGGGACTTACCTGGGGCATTTCACCTTTCTCCTTGGCTAGCTGAGAAGAGCTTTTAGATTGAGCTCCCCTTGATGCTTTTCCGAAGACACAGGGCTGAGCAGTGGTGGCAATCCTGCCCAGGAGTGTTGAGCACCAAAAGACAGCCCAGAGACAGTGAGATGCCCTGCTCTGGCCAGGGTGAATAGAAGCTGGATTCAAGCAAAGCTTTTTAGCACTTTTCTAACACTCTTTAAGCCTGATGTGTGCCATGAGCTTGGCAGGACACATGAGTACTTCACACCTGCTATCTCTGTGCCTGTGGCTGAAAACACAACAGAGTGTTTTGCCTCTGTGGGTGATTCCTGATAGCCCTGGAGTGATGGCTGTTCCCCAGCAGAAGTGACTTGTTAGTGGGAACACTGATTTATTGGTGGGAAAGCTGGCAGAGGCATTCATGGAGGCTGCAGGTCTCTGAGGAGGGTCTCACACCACCAGGACTAACTCAGAGGTGGAATGTGGATAGTTCAGGGAGAAAGGCCTCAGACACACAGCCCAGCTCCCTGCTCAGCCATTCCAGAGTGACCTTGAATAAATGAATTAACATTGCAGCACAGTCACTTCCCACCTCAGGCTCGCAGGGAAGGCTCAGTGGCATTTTCTGTTTGCTGGGGGCTTTAATTGCAGTCTGCCCTACTTGGAATGTGGGGCAAGGTCTGGGGTAGGGCACAGGCAGGGCATCCCGCAGGGATTTGGGGCTGATGTGAGGCACTTTTCTTCTCTCAGTAACCTCAATTTCCTCCCCAAGCATTTCTCATGTAAATAGATGACACTGATGGAAATGAGAGCACTGCATCCATGTGGGATGGAGGCAGATCTGGATTTTAAGGCATCCCTTTTTTAAAGGGAGTGGAAAAGGCTGGAGTGAGCGATCTGGAAATGAAGGGAGTTTACATTCAGACAGGCAAATGTCTCCAGCCCTGAGGGGAAGGAGTTGCACTGAGAGCTGGTAGTCTCTGAGAAAGGGAAGCAATACCAGGGGGATAAGGTTTCCAGAGGGAGGCTAGTACAGATCTGTGTTCCTGGTAGGAAAAGAGCCCCTAGAACTGCAGCAGTGGTCAGGGCTGCAGCTTGTTGCCTCGGACTCTCTGGGATCCCCACCAATGCCTTTGACCCTTCCTCCAAGCTCAAAGAAGCCTCACATGTCACAGTCAGGGATGACCTCAGCATGCATCCCTGAGAAAATGTTTGGAGAAGCTCCTGGAAATCTTGGGGACTGATCAAAACCTCAGAACTCTGCATAGCCCAACTTCCTATCACCTGCTCTTGATTGCAGAGACCAAAGGCCCCTTTAGCCCTTTGCAGCCTTTTCCAGACAGTAGCAAGCCCAGGGACAGGAAGAAATGCTGATGTTTCCCCTCCCTCTGTTGATTTTCCCTGGGGGAATTTCTGCATTACCTCCAAGAGTTGCAGAACTAGAACAAAGTACCTCTATTTTGTCTCACGGAGTCATTCAAGTGACATCCCAGTAGCTGCCCAGGGCAAAAAATGGTGTGTTTCTGCATATTCTCTTTCCTCTCCCTTTCTTTAAGATGCCTGCTTATTCCTTCTCCTGAAATCCCTTCTGTCTCCTTGGCATCTACCTGGCCCCTACACCCATGGAAACTTTTATTTTTGTGTTTCCTCCTGGCAAGTAAAACCACAAAGTTTGGAACCGGCCAGGCTTTCTTGGGACAGCAGGGTGCCAAAACACTGCAATCTCCTTCTTTCCTAGCACTTAGTTTTGATTTAAACACAGGAAGAATTAAAGATCCAGGCTGCAGATCACAAAAGAGTCAGTCCTGGGCCACAGCTGTCTGAGAAGTGTGGGTTCTTTAAAGAAAAAGAGGGGGGTTTGCTTTATTTACTCAAAGCAATGTGGTGAAACAACTGCAGAGCTTTCCATGATGCATCATTATTTGTCTTTGCTTAAATCTGGCTCTTGTTGGGCTGGGCTGATACTGATACACTTTTAGGAATTGTTCTCTCTGAGGGTGGTGAGGCCCTGGCACAAGTTGCCCAGGGAAGCTATGGGTGCCTCATCCCTGAAAGTGTCCAAGACCAGGTTGGACTGGGCTTGGAGCAACCTGGGATAGTGGAAGGTGTCCCTGCCCATGGAAGGGGTTAGAACAAGATGAGGTTGAAGGTCCCTTCCCACCCAAACCATTCTGGGATTCTGTGAGTGATGCCTGCAGGGAGATCGGTGACTGACTCTTGGATTGAGTGGGATCTTTTTCCTTGCACAGTGAACACCCCTGGCCAGAAGGCTTCAGGGGGCAGATCACTTGTCCCACATGCTTCCCCCCCTGCCCTTCTGCACAGCCCTGTCCTTATCTGCTGGATGTTGTATGGATGGACTCTGGTGTGGCAGCAGCAACAGCACATTTCCTTCCAGTTCATCCAACACCTCAGGCAGGACACTTGGGATTTCTACAGCTCCTGCAATGGGCACCTCAGGTGTTTATCCCACCCTATCCCTGGCCCCGGGAGGCAGAGAATTCCACAGTCCCCATGTGATAAACAAGCATTGCAGGAATATAGGGATGATTTTCCCCCGAGTAGCTCAGACCCCAATCTGCAGCTCTGTTTATGTCTTGCTGTGACCTTCAGAGGCTGTGGCATTGCAGAACTCTGGAGAGAACATAGGCAAAGGGCAGGGAAAGCTCCAGGACTGTGGCACCAGTCCAGCAAACATCCAAAGGTGATAAAGCTGGCAGGAGCCCACAGTGATCATCACTGGCCTTTTTTCTTCTGTCTGCCAAGAGAGTCAAAGAGATGGGAAAACAATACAGCTTTGTCCTGTCCTCCTGGTGTCTCTCATGGGGATCCTGGAAGGTGCTGCTGTGATCTACTGTGGCCTGAGGAGCAGTTGTACTGGTCCCAAACATTTACTGTATGAATGGCATGGATGATCCAGAAAATTTTGAATGCCTTGAGTGTGGATAACACATGGGACATGCACAGCCTCATTGTTTCATCTCTTGCCTCTCAGGATCTGGCCCAGTGACCCCTAATACAGTCCTTTGAGGGGGGAAAACCCCTATAAATGGTTCTTTAATGGAATTCACTTCAGTCCTCTCCTAACCACGTAGTCTTAATCTTGCCTCACACCCAGAGGTGTGGGGGAAATGGCAAAGAATGTTATCTATCATCAGGATCTTACAGATAAACAGGGCTATGGGAATGGTGTTTCCCACTGGCACTGGTGAGGAAATGGGAAAAGCTCAGACCAGAGGTACAGAGTAGATTTTACCCAAGCACTCAAAACAGTGCTGGGCTGAAATGCCAGTGATGAGGCTAAAATCTCATCTGGGAGTGTCTTGCTTGGGTTTATGTTCAGGAGTGGAAGGGATGAAAGAGAGGAATAAGGAAAACAAACAGGACAGATGCACGTGCTGAGGGACAGAGTTATCGGCCTGGTCCAGGAAGCCAAACCCCATCTTTAGGGCCAAGATCCCTCCCCATTCCCATGCAACACCTTTTTTTTGCCGGGAGTGTGGCTGTGAGCACAAGAGATCAACTAGCAGGATAAACTGCCTGTGGGACCAACTTGGACTTGGCATAATTAGTTGAGGTCTCTGGGAATGCTGAGAAATGCTAAGGAGGGCAGGAACAGGCTGGTCTCTCTCTGTGTGCAGTCTCTGCCAAGCCAGAGGGTGCAGCATCCCCAGTACGACTGCCAGTGCAACCAGGGGTGGAAGAAAGGAGGTTGTAGGAGTCAGACACCCAGTGGGATACTGGGAATATCCACATCAGGGTATATCTGCCTGGGGAGGGGGGAAACAGCCTCCTCTGGGACTCAGCTTATCCAAGAAGAATCCTGGTGCTGCACGGACCTGCAGGGGGGTTGCATGCTGCTGCAGGTGGGATCCCAAACCTCAGACTCAACACTGCATCTCCTTCCATCCATTTACATCCTGAATGGCTCTGAACAAAAACTCCCCTGTGTGGGGCCAAAGTCAGTTGTGGTGTAAACAGGTGTCTCTAACAAACACAGGCAGTTAGAGAAGAGCTGCAGGGCCCCCTCCTCCCCTCTGTGTACATCCTTCTCTGCTTAATTAGTTTTATCACACAGGATCCTCCCTAATCCTCCCTATCCCTCCCCATGTTTGTTTTCAGCTGTTGCTGACAAGGCACAGCAGAAAACAGGGGGATGGAGAAGTTCAGAGCAGTCTGTGAAGAATATGAGAGGCATTGGATTTGTTTTCTTTGGCAGTGCCACACCAAGGACCTCTCCTCCATTCCTTGCATCACACTGCTGACCACCCCAACCTCCACATCCATTGGAGCAGCCTAAGGGATGTCCTGGCTGTGCCTCCTGGAGCTTGCCAGTTCTTTATATTATCTGTATGTTATCTAGCCACGCACAGGCTGTTTACACTAACCTGCCAGCATAGAATGAGCTGGGCTTTGCCAACCAGCAGGTCAGGACCAGCCTCCAGGGCCAGATGTGGTAGTCTGAGCACAGTTCTACAGCAGCACAGCTCTGGGATCTGCCAGGTTCCTGCTTCCTTACCAAGCAGGAGGATGGAATGCTCCAGGTTGCACAGGGTTAGTCAAGGATCTGGTTTTGGGTTCTGCACAGACCTGCTGTGCCTGAGCTCTGGACAGGGAAGCACATTTGCAGGTTCTGCTTTGCTGCTTCCCTGTTCCCGATGGCCAGCATGGGGAGAGCTCCATTTTGGAATATCTCTGCAGCTTAGGAAGCATCAAGCTCTTTGGGTGTGCTGTTGGATCCAGAGCTGGTCTGTACTGGTGGCTGTGGCACTTGGAATCCCTGCCTGGGGCAGCTCCTGGCTGGTGTGTTGGGACCGACCTGGAAGCTCTGGGAGTGAATGAACAGGGTCTCCCTGAGGCGTGAATGGGCTGTGGCAGCAGGGAGCCAGGTGCCACACACCTGAATTCCTACTCCACAAGCTCAGGCCCAGTACTCACATTCCTGATTTATTAGCTGAAGACAAAACCCACTCCAGGAGAGCAAATAAGAACCTGACCCAGCTCCTGAGTTGTGCAAGGACTGAGCACATGTAGGAACAGTGTGTGTTTGTATCCGGTGTGCTGGTGTGTCCAGCAGGGCCAGGCTGCTTGGACCAGGATAACGGGGTGATTGAGGAGCTGCAGGGGAGGCTCATGGGGAGAGATGTTCCTTCTTGCCTTTACAACCAGAGCTGGGAGAAATCTGCCAAATTATCTTTCACCAAACAACCCAAAGTGGTGTTTTCTGAACTTCCCATAACTGGTAATGAGATTTTTTCAATGTCACAATACACTTAGTAAGGTTAGGGAACCTTGATTTAGTTAAAGATTAATTTACTTTATTTAGGGATCAAAAAAATTCATAACAAAAAGTTCCCCCTTATTTTTGGTTGTTATTAACTACCACATCTTTTGTTCCTATGGTAATTGGGCATATGCAAAACCCCATTTCCATTTAGGAAAATGTTCCTCTGGTTAAGCTCTGGGCAGTGACTCCATGCAAGGAGAGAATTTGCACTCAGCAGTTTTGAAGTGGCAAAGAAAAAGGTCGCTGGAGATGCTGAGCAGTGTCAGAGGTGGCAGATCCCTCTCCACAGCATCCCTGTCACTAACTGCCATCCCAGATTCCCAGCCAGCAGTACCCAGAGCCTGCTCCTCCCAGCAGCTCCAGTCAGGGCTGAGCTGAGCCAGTGTGCTCCCTGTCTTACCCACTGCTGGGGGTTTGACCTGAGGAAACCAACAGGAATGTTGGCTTCCGGTTTTATTTCCAGCCCTGTTCCCAGATGAAGTATTAAATGTCCAAGGCTTTGAATAAAGGGGTCACCCACACGGCAGTGCAGGAGGGGAGCTGGGTAATCTGAACCAGAAATCTCCTGTGGGAAAGAGATGTGAAGAAAGGAGCTGAAATGGCCCTGAGGGAACAGTGCAGGAGGACAAGGGAATTATTTAGGGCTGGCCGTGAAGATGAGGAATTAATGGCTTGGGCAAGGAGACTGGACCTTTGCTGGACCTCAGGCTTTCTCTGCAGTGGGATGAAAGCTTTAAAGCCATGATGCTGAGTGACCATGTTTTGATGCTGCCCAAATCCCCATGGATTTAGGCACAGACACAGTCCTCTCAACCCAGCAGTGCAGCTGGGCAGGCTCAGGTTCAACCACTGCTCCTGCCACATTGTCTCTTGCACACAATACCAGTGTGTGCTAAATCCCTGCCCAAATCCTCTCCTGGAGGGTTGTGGGGAAGGAACAGCACCTCAGTGCTCCTGTTGGCAACTGTGACTGCCATGTGGCCTCCAGCAGAAACTGGGAACAAGCTCGTGGTTTGGGCAGGGTGTGGGAGAGCTGGCAGCAAGGAATTGCAGTCAGAGGCTGGAGAGTCTCATCTCAGGGGCCTCCCCATGTGCCTGGGGGCTGCAGGCCCTGTTGGGAGTCAAGGGAAGTCTGTGGAGACCCCCAGGAGTTGGCTCATGACCATTAAACATAATTTGCCCCTCCACTGGTGTGTTCTGCCTGGCCAGGGACAGGCAGTCTCCCGTGGAGCCTGCAGCTCCCCAGGAAGATGATCCCTGTGCAGGGCCAGGCTGGGCAGGAAGTGGCTCTTCTCTTTGTGTTGGTGCCTCGTGTCCTGTTACGGCGCCGAGGCCTGGCTTGGGTTACGAGGGTGCAGTGTCAAGTGATCACACCTCAGCACCACGCTTCCACAGCCTAACTCCTGCTCCAAAACCCCTTTTCCAGCCTTGTGCCCTGTCAAGTTCTGGTCCTTCCCAGAAATGAGTGCATCCAGGATGGGGATGGGCAGGTTGTACACAGCTGGCTGGGTCTCACAGGTTTGGCTTGGGGTGCCAGAAGGCAGCTCAGCACCAGAAGGAGCCAAACAGAGATGAGCTGCTCCTTCCCACAGCCCCACAAGAAATCACTGTAATATCAAACTGCCCTGGACTCAGCAGCTTCTCCTGGCTGTGCTGCCTGATCCCTCCAGAGTGCCAGCACTGCCTGAGCAGCCATGGGAGCAGCTGAGCACACACCAGCAGGAGCCCACCTGAGTCCCCTCACTGAGGGAAAGCACCAGCTTTGCTGATGTGGGGAGTGCTGAGCAGAAACGGTTCCTGCAAGCCCCCCACCTTGTAGTTTCTGCCCCAGCCACACTGGTTTCCCCCCCAGGCTTTCATCTAGGCTGAACAGAGCCAGTAAGCTGAGAAGCTCCCTAATTTATTTATGGGGTGCATTAACATTTATTTAGCTGCTGGCTGTGTGGGGACTAAGGCAGCAACTTGATAGATGCCAGCCATTGCCCTGCTGCCAGCGGACCTAGGACTAACTCCTTCAGCTACAGACCCTTCCAGAATGTGGAGCTGAACAAATGGGATGTTGTTTTGCTAAGGGGGGAGGAAAAGATGAGTGTCCTGCTCCCCTGAGACCCAGGAAACTCCACTGAGGGTGGCTGAGCAGTTAGAAAGCATATCCAGCTCTGGGAGGGATAGAGCCAGGGGAGGTTATTTCAGGGCTTTAAGCCAATTTCTTTGCAGAATTCCCTTTAGTTCTCTCCCCCATCCCTCTGTGCTGACCACAGTGGAGAAGACATGGTGGTGGGCAATGTATGTGATGATCAATTTCAGCAAGCCGAGGGTGACACCAGGGTTGCAAGCCTGTGTCCTGTGAGGACCTTCACACTGTGTCCTGAACTCCCCAGGGCAATCCCCCAGTTTCATCATCCAGTTGCCTTTCTGTGCACAGCCTGGAGCTGCTGCTCTGCTCCAGCCTCACCACCACAATTTTAAATACCCTTCTCCAGGGTCTCCCCTGACGTGGGTTTATATTCCCAGTAAACCCCTGTTGACACTGGGGACACCTCGGCCCTCAGGTAACATTGTGTACCTGCAGCTGGCACGCCTGTCATGTTAGGCCAGTAGTGTTGTAGAAAAAACATCTTTGGAAAGCTAAACCCAAGGCCTGGTTCACCAAGAAATAATATTTAGACACCTGTATGTATTGGAGCATCCGTGATCATTTCCCAGCAAGTTTTAAGTGCAGTGAATGCCTGTGCACTGGGAATTTGGGAGTCACTGCACTCATTTCTTGGAGGTCTGGCCATGTGCACAAACTGAGGGTCCAGCCTGATTGCACTGGAGAAAAATGGCAATAAGAAAAGTCTTGTTGGCTCCCAATGTTCCTAAGCAGCATCGTAATCACATAATCAAGGCCAGCTTGGCTTGGTGTGATTTGTTTCATTATGAAACCTAATTCTCCCTGGAATTTTAGTTCTAGCCTGCCCTCCACCCCCGAATGTGCCAGCTCACAGCAGAAATTAATTCTGGGGGAGGGAAAATCGGAGTGGGAATGGGACCAAGACATTTAAATATTGGTTTGCATGTGCTGAGTTCCCTTTGCTGAATTAACGGGTGGGTTTCCAGTGCTGCCAAGCAAAATCCCTCTGGATGTGCTTGTGCCAGGGGTTGAGCTGGCCAACAACTGCTGATTTGCACAGGGAATGCCTGCAGGGTTCATTCTGTGTTTCAGAGGCAGGGAAACAACAGGCAGCTGCTTTACTCCTCTTGAGGATTTGGCCCAGGGACGTACTGTCCTCATTTAAAGTTTGCTGGAATTTGGTCCAAGAAGTCCCAACCCTGGTAAAATTTGCTTTTGGGGTGTGTTCATACAAAAAAATGTAAAATATGGAATTCTGTGTTGAAAAGTGCTTATTTGAGAGCTGTGTTTGTTTTAAAAGCAGTTTGTCAGCCTTTCCCTTGGCTAGTTTTTGTGGCAGAGGCACCCTGGGGTGCTCCCTGCTCCCCATGCCATGGCACCATCAGCCTTGGGCTCAGCATTAGATCCCACCCTGGAACCCTGCCAGCTCGGAGCTGTGGGCCCCTGCACCCATGGGTGCCAACCTGCATGGCTCCAACACCACTGTCAGCTCCTGGGTTCATTTTTGCACCTCTCTGCATTCCTGCTTACCTGGCAACTACAGTCCTGCCCCTGATGGGATGTGCTGGAGTTTTCAGTGCACAGCTAAAGAAATAATGCCCTTGGAGGCAGGAGGACTTTGTCTGAACTAGCAGCCCTGTGTGCACCCAAGATTTCCACACCTCATCCTCTTGTTTCTGTATCATGCGTCCTTCCATCTCCAGAAGTTACTGATGTGGTTAAACCTCCACTTGGTACCTGTCCATCCTGCAGCATCTGGGGCACAACAGCCCAAATTTCTGCTCTCCCTGTATCCCTGTTTCATTTCTTGGCAGCTCACTGAAGCTACCAATGGCTTTGTTTAACACTGAGTACAGCTCCTGTCATCCCACTTCTCCCCAGTGAGATAAGTGACTTGTGGGACACTGCTCCAGGCCACTCCACATGATAGACCTCCAGCCAAAACCCTTCTGGTAACCAAAGTCACTTCCCAGGGACAAACAACCCCCCTTGGCAGCTTGTAGCTACCAAGGGCAATTTCTGATCAAATAGAAGACCTTCAAGGGGTAGCACACAGTGGTGGTTCGTTCCCAATTAAACATCAACCAGGTAAATCCATGGCTCTCAGGAGCAAGAGTTTGCAGGCTCGGACTCCCCAAAAGCTGCAGGTGTTCCCCAGACAACTCCCACATTCTGATCCACGGAATAACTGAGGGAGGTGATTTCTCACATGACTTTCTGCTTGTTCTGCCCACCCCACAGGCCCAGTCTTCCCCTGGGGTACATTGAGAGAGCTGCTAACATCAGGACTAACTCTTATTGATACCTTAATGCTCTCCGTGGTGGTTTGTGAACAAGCTGCCTCTTGGGCTGTACAAAAACATCCATCCTACCCATTCCCTGCATTTCCAAAGAGCCAAAGGGCACCTGAGTTTTCATGGTTCACTGAGTAGTTAGAAGAGGATAATCATTAACTGGCTGAGGACAGTCTTTCTTTTGTGAGGCCCTTTATCAGGGGATCTTGCTAACAGACCTGGGGAGGATCTGGATGGAGAGAAGCAATGTTCTGTTCCCACAAAATCCCAACTGTCCCCAGTGTGGGAGGCGTTGGCACAGACATAAGGTGTGTTTTTGCTGCCAGGTCAGGCCAGGCTGTCGTGTATGGAGCTCTGGATTCATGTGGCTTTGGTTCAGTTCCAGCCTCCCAACAGCCCATCCAGCTCTCCAGAGGTGCCTTGCTATAGGAAACTCTGGATGTGTTTGCAGACATGACTCACCGTACAGGTCCTTTGCGCTCAGCTTGGAGGCTCCATCGGCTTTGCCCATGCTGCCGCTGGAAAAGGAAGAAGGTACAAATCAACCATCAGCTCCCAAAGCTTTTTAACATCAGCTTTCACATCAGCTCTGCAGCTGCCCAAGAGGGACCAGCCCATCACATCCATCGGATGTGGTACATCTCCAAATTACCAGGCAAAGCATTTCCTTGTGGACTGTGCTGGCAGCTCGCTGTGCAACTCTACCTGTTATTCACACCACGGGCACATGTCACTGAGCCCTGTGCTGGAAACAGGAGATGCAGCAGCCCAGCTAGGCCTGTCCCCACTAGAGTTACCTTCACACAGTGTCCCTGGAAAGGACAGTGCTTCCTGAGGGGCTGGTTTAAGGACCCTGGCTCCCAGTGTGCCATAAGGGGGATTGTTACAGGGAGCAGCCCAGGTATATGGAGACCCCTTCACATTGTACCTGAAGCAGTGTAAGAACCAAGATTATGATCCCTTCTGAATGGCCCCATTGGAGATGTACCCCTTTGAAAGCAAGTGCTGAGATACAGAACATACCCCATGGAAAAGTGTGGGAGGATGGAACTGTGTGTAAACAGCTGAGTTTTGGGGTGTCAGGTCTATAAACACCACCATGTAGAACCACCCCCATGCCTGGGTCATGGGTAGGACTGAGCAGCCAGGAAATTAGTATTTTCTCTGTCCGAGGAGGATCCAAGCAGGATCTGAGGTGCTATGATCGGGCTGTCCTGCATGGACCAGTAGCCCATGGGTGCACAAGGGTACTTTCTGCTCTGTCACCATGTCCTCCTGAGGGCAGGCAGCAATTCGTGGTTCTCTTACATGGTGCAGGAAGAAGGGAGAGAGCTGGTGGGTCTGGCTCCACTGGGAAGCTGCCCAGGGCTGCTATAGCCCCAAGTCTCGTGCTGTCCATTTCCCCTCTCCACCTAATGTAGCATTATCAAAGCACAGGGCAGGTGATGTGTGAGGCAGGGCCAAGTTATGAGGTGCCCAGGAAGGGTGAAACAAACATCAGAGACTTTGGGGATGAGTGGGAGCACTTGGAGCATCCCCTGATAGTAGGAAGGAGCCCACCATGGAGATCCTTACTTGGATGAGCCGGGGTTGCTGCTGAGGGATCCCTTGTGACTCATGTTGCTTCACAGGCCGGGCAACTGCAGCAGAAGCAGAAGAGACAGGGTCAGTGGTTATAAAACAGGCTGTCAGGTGATTTATCCATGTGCGTCCTGCCCTTCCTGCTCTGAGCTGGGGTCTCCAAGCAGATGGAGCAGTTGGGTGAGCACGAGGGATTCCCTCCCAACTCCCAGACACCTCTCCCTGCTCTAAGCTGGACTGGAGGTGACACATCCTGGGATGATTTTTCAAAATCTCTTTCCCCCTCTCCCTCTTGCCCATCCCTTCCAGGCACACCCCAGCTCTGTAGCATTCCAGCACGTCTTTCTACCAGCAGTGCAGCCCTGCCTAGGGTTTAACAGGAACTGAGGTGGCCTTTGCCTTCATGGTCTGTCCCTGTGTCCATGTGCTCGTGGCTGTGTGTCCTGAGTCATTTTTCAGGCCTAGAGTGCCATTAGCTTTTGCTGTGTGGTAATTTTAAGCTCTACACTAGCTCTTAAAGTATCTTTATGAGGGGATTGCCCACATAAAGAAAAGTGGAGTAACTGGGAATGCCGCTCCACTGACAGCACAAGGATAGAGGAAAATGGGCTGTGGTGGCTGAGAATTTGGTGAGGGGAAGACAGGCTCAGTTCAGATTTTTTACCTCCTCTTTCAGATGAGAATTATAAATAATGTGGGAGAAGGTGTGACAGAGATCCAGGCACTGCTCTGACAGCAGAATTGCAAGAGAGAAAAAAAAAGAAAACAAAGTATAAAAAAAAATACTAAAAAATCTCAGGGAATGCTTTGTATTGTCATCCAAGATCTTCACTTCTGCTCCAGTGCGTGAACTGAAGAGAAGCCAAGTGTGAAAGGTTTCTTGGTTCATTTTTTAAAAGCTCAGGGGCACCTCTGTGCCTGGGCTGGACCCTGCTTACCTCATGATAGATTTGTTAGAATTCAAAGGTTTGGCTTTAAAATACTCATTGTTGGCCTGAAGGAAGAAATTGCTCAATGTCTTCAATGGGATTTCCTGTGGGGGACCTCTGAGTGTGCTTGGCATGTGCTAGGGGCTGCCCTAACAGCCATGGGCAGCCAGTGAAGGTTCCTCTCAAAGGTTAGTCTTCACTGAATTCAGGCTAAAGTGTGTGTAATCCCCAGGGAATACTCTGGAGTCATCCCTGACACCTGGGATTTCCCCTCTGCTGCAGGGCTTGTTGCATCATCAGCAGACCTGCCCTAGATTCCTTACGTATCCGGTTTTATTCCCAGTGTTGGACACACTCCTTTGTGGTATTTTGCTCCAAGTGTTTTACCTTGAGGTGAGGGCAGAGACACCTTTCTCACAGATCTTATCAGATCTGTCAGAGGGATGTATTTATGGAGATGCAGCTCTCCAGGTGAAGCTGCACACAGAGTGTATGGAGAACCCCCAGCACATTTTGGGCTCAGCCTGACAACTTTCAGCCTCTTTTCTCTCCCAGTAACAGTCCTCAGCACAGAGACACTGCTAGAAATGACTCTTAAGTCCATTTTGGAGCTATTATATTAAATTCTCCGTTTTCCATCTCTCTTGTGGTCAATGCTGAAGTCCCTACACATGTTTATACACAGGTCTAAATTCTTATCCACGTTAGGATAGAAACTTGGTGTTCTGCCAACCCCTCCAAGTGAAATAAAACCCATCCCTGTCCCAGGCTTGGGTACCTGTGAATTTTTCCTCTGTTAATAGCTGTCTGCTGGTTTCCTTTTACAGTCCTCAGACTGTTCCTATCTCCCAGATCTCTATGTATATTAGCATAAGGTACCTGGAAAACAGAACTTGTGCTCTTAAAAAGCCCGCTCTGCACTGTTTCCTCTGCACCACCCAATCACTTGAGTTCCACAGCTGATGATAGATGGGAATGTTCCTGCATATTAATATCATATTTCTGGCTCTCTTTCACCCAGTGCCCCAGGGCTGTGTCCTCAATGGACTGAAATCCAGGTTACTCCAGCAGGATTGTGGCACTGAGTTTGGCCCATGGAGCTCAGAGGTGGTCCCAGGCCCTAGGTGAAGCAACAGGAGGAACCAGGGATGCAGCCAAGGTCACCCTGGTTTTTGCTTCTCCTTCCCAAGCTCTGTCCAAAAGAAAAACTCTGGGATCTGCTCTTGGAGGAACCCATCTGGTCAAACCCTACATGGCAGTGGCAGAGGGTCCTGTTTGGCTATTGGGTGAAGCAGGACCAGCCCTGAAATGTGGCAATTCTTCATCTCATGGTGGTTAATAAAGTACTGACAGGATAAGCTGAGCTACCCAGAGGAAGGCAGAATAAGCTAACCTGGAAGGCTGTCCTCCCTTCCCAGGAGCGTAAGTCCCAAAGAGGCCATGGAACTGGAAGCAATGTATATACCTGCCAAGTCAGCATGTCCTTATCTTGCTGGGCTCCCTTTTTTCTGTTTATTCACGCTATTTTCCTGATTTGCCCTTTGCCCGGCCCTCCCCGCTGCGCTCGGACCATGGCTGTGCTCAGGCTGTGCTAGTTACTGAGGGTGTGGTGTGTGCTGGCCACATTAAACCAGGCCAGAGCCTCCTGCCAGAGATTTTAACTCAGCATAAAGTACCTGATACTAATTGACTCCGAGCTAGAAGACTGGGAGGGGGAAGGGCACATTGCTAAGCACTTGGAGACTTATAATGGGTTTGCTAAATCAGGAGTCATCTGGGTCTGAGGAAAGGGAAGGAGGGGCTGAGAGCACTTCCCCTTCAGTGTGGGCAGAGCCAAAGATGTGAGGGATGAAACTGTGGGTGACTGGATGGCGTTCCCCAGGTTCCCTCTCCCCATGGGAGCATCCGTAAGAGCTCCCACAGTTTGCAGCCTCTTCCAGATGTTGTCTTCTCCCTGCTGTGATTAAAAGATTTCACTCTCCCTCTTATCTCCCAGCAGGTGTGGCTGCTCCCTCCTTCCCCAGCGGGATGAGCACAGGGCAGGAAAAGAGAGGCAAATTCTGCTCTGTGACATGTGGCTGTGCAGGCGTCGCCTTTGACGCAGCCTGAGCAAATCCAGTTTTGAGACTGTCACCTGCCCTTCTGCTGGTGCAGGGCAGTGTTTGCGTGGGTCACCAAGCAAGGCAGCTGAGCATCGCATGTGAACAGTGTCGAGGGGGATAGGGACTCAGGAGCTAAGCCAGGCTCACATTCTGGTTTCTTCTACTGGGGTGACTATAGGGAAGCTCAACTGCATGGCTAAAGCCTGGCACTGTGATCTGTCCCAGGCCAGGAGGTCCCAGAGGGACTTAGGGAGGCCAGCACAAGTCAGTGCTAAAGGACATCGAGGTGAGTGAGGTCATCTTGTACTTTAAAGCACAGGAAACCTCACTCCCTGACTTTCCGGCCAGTCTTATCCTCGGCAGTCAGATATCCTCCTGAAGATGCATGGAGCCATGACAGGAGCCTGGCATTGTCTGTGCTGCACTTCTGTACTTTTATAGCAAATGGATGCTGGCCATGCATTGTTTTGACTTTCTCTGAGTCTCTCTGAAGAGGAACATATGACAGTGATCCCTTTTCTCCAAGGGTGGGGAAGCTCTTCAGGAGGGGAAAGACTAATATCTCTTTCTCTCCTTTGAGTAGATCTCTGCTTTTGTTGTACTTTATTTTTATTAGGTATAGCTCTCATTTATCTGCTGCGGTCAGACATTTTTGTTCTTACAGGACATGGAAAGGACATGAAAAATTCTGGATTTGGGTAAAGATTGGATAACTTGAAAATATGAAATACGAGTGGGTTTTTTGGGGCTATTATTATTATCATCACTGCGAATAACAGCACCATCTGGTTCTTGTGTTTTTCTTGATGGGTCTAAGACCTTTAAGACTGAGATTGAGTTTGTGGTATCAAAGAATATTAGGATCTGATTGTCGCAGCAGGGGAGTGTGGGTCAATACACTACAGCTTTTGCTGGAACAGAATTAAAATATGGCAAACCCCACAAATCCTTTGAGCTAAGTAACCTAGGAAGAATAGCAAGTTTTTCCAAGCATGCTCTAACCCAGTTCTAACAGACCTTGTCTGAGTTTCCATCAGTCATCCCACGGAAATCTGCTTGGGGTGACAGGAATTCCAAATTCCCTGTCAGTCATGGTGAAGGGAGTCTCTGTACCCAGAGATTACAGGGTTTGGGCAGGGGTGAGATAAATGGGATAGAAATGTTTCACAGGGGTCCTGCTGGGGCTGAGGGGTCCAATATAACGCAGGTGCTCTCCGTGAGTGTATCCTGATCCGGTGGGATGGGCCAGGCAGGAATACTGGACTGGCAACAGCCTTGGGGAGTAACATAAAGCGTCAGGGAGAAACATGAGATGGGCACCACACGATGTTATCTTTTACACTTCCCAGGCCAACAAAGCGCGGTCTGTTTTGTTAGGGCTGCTAGGTGTTTCCATATGGGAATGTCATGCTGGAGAAAGCTGTTTGATGGACTGTGCTGGAACGCTCAGGCTGCTCAGGGCCACAGAAGAGCAAAGGGAGCACGGGCACCCTGGTACGTGTGTCCTGCACTGTCCCTGCTCCAGACAGGGCCCCCACTCCTCCAGCCCCGGGAGTATCCCATTGGCTCCCACAGTCTGTCCTGCTTGCTGTGATGGTATGGAAGAACCTGGCAGGTTGGGAAGGCCACAATCCACTAACAAAACACCTTCTGGGCATTGGTGAGGCACTTGTATCTGTGTGCTCAGGGCTCCTCCTGTGGAACCAAGAGTCTTAAATTCACACAAACTGGCTTAGATCTCTAAAAGTCCTTGTGAGGTGGACCCTGTGGTTGACCTGAGAACTTCACATGCATCTCTGGTACCCTGGTCCAGCCTCCTAACGACGGAACCACCCTGCTCCTGCTTTTAGTTGCTTGTGGAGCATATGGAGCTGCAGGGTGTGTGTGGCACATCCCACATTACTGCAGTGACAGTCACCGGGCACGACCTGCCAGGTGTCTGGAAGGAACACTCCCTGCTCTGCACATTGAATTTTTCACATTGTGGAGATTCTCCAAGACAAGCACCTGGATAAATATAACCCAGCCCAACAGGTTGGGGCAGAGGAACCAAGTGTTCTTCAGCCCCTGTGGAAGAAGTGGCAGCAGCCCTTTTGTACTGAGGTACCTCAGACCTACAGCCACCCCTGGCCCATCTTTGGCGGACCCTGACTGCCCTTGTTTGAGCCCCCTCTGGATTTACTGTTGGATCTAGAGGGCTGAAATGGAGCCTTGGGAGCTCAGAAGCACAAACTGGTACCACAGACCAAAGTGCCAATACTGGCAAATCCCTGATGGGAGATTCACAGAGAAGCTAGAGAAGAATGGGCAGGCACCCTGGGACCTCCCAAACACATACACTCATGTGTCCATAGGTGATCCACAGACAGATATTAATGTGGGGCCAACAGTGCTGGAGGCCCTTGGTGCCCACAAGTCGGAGTGAGAGAGGAAGGCTCTGAACCAAAAACGAGGAGCTTTTATATTCCTGCCAGAAAGTAAAACCTTCCTCCCAGAACTACAACCAAAAGCAAGTCTAGACAGCACCCTGCTCTATAAATACCCAGGGAAAATGCACAAACAGCCACAGTCTCCAAGATCTTGGGAAAAACTGGAAGCTGACTTCACCACCCCTCAGAAAGCTTGTTTTCAGAGTCCCCGTGCTGAGTCACAGCTCCTGGATTTACACTTTTCCTCTCTGCTGGAGGAATTCCACAGAAGCTGGGTGGAGGGAAAACAGGGAGCAGGTTTGGGCTTGCTGTGTGTCTTGACAGGGGTTCCAGGGTGAGCATTATCCATACCTGGGCTGCAGTTTAGACAGCTGGAGAGCCAGACCCAGAAATAGCATGTTAAGTATCAATGGATGCTTTTGGAAAGATGGAAGGAGAGAGATGAGTGTTCCTCATATAAAAGCTCATTAAATGGTTTAAATTAAAAGACCCTACTTCAAAACCACCCAGTTGGGAGAAAGTGTCACATGAGTCACTTGTACTCCCTAGGAACTAAAACCAGACTGACGCAGTCCCTCAGCTCCCTGGGAAGAGAGGAGAGTTGTGAGGATTTTTGTAGCTTTTCCACTCTGTCCTGTTCTTTTTTTTGTGTGCCCACACCTTCTGTGAGCTAAGCCTGTCGCTGGCACCACCCAGCTCCTGGGAGCTGTGGGAGGCTGGAGCTGGCCGTGGGACTCTCTGGGCAGGATGTGAGGGCCCTGTAGGTGTAGCACATCTGGTACCCAGAAAGTCTGCTGAAGAAAGCACTGGTGGTTGTCACGCTGAATGCTTCTCTGCCCTGCATCCTTGTTCATCACACACCAAAAATGATCCACTTGTCCTATCCTGGAGCTTTGCTCTGGGCACTGGATCACCGGCAGCGACGGGGTCATAGCTGGAATTTTTAGAAGTGGGAAGGATTTCACACTGTTGGTGAAAGGGAGCCTTTTTCATTGCTCTGTGTAGAAATCAGGACATCAGGCCAGTAAAAATAGGGAGTGACTCTGCCTGTGTGTGTCATATTCCAGAGTGGGATGGGTAACGGCCCAGGCCCAGTATGGAGGAGGGCATTGAATTGCCTCCGTGTTCAGGAAAAACACCAAAATCCTGTGTGTAACCGTCTGTGTGCTTGTGTTCCTGGCTGCAGGCACCACAGATGTTCCTCATGCACCTCCTGTATAGCCAGAATACCTCTCTGATGTTTTTTCCAAGCTCAAAGGCATTTGTGGAACAGCTGTAGGAGTTTGTGAAAGGCTGGCTCCAGTGAAGGTTGTGCACTCCCCATCCCTGGAAGTGTTCAAGGCCAGGTTGGACAGGGTGTGGAGTAACCTGGGCTAGTGGAAGGTGTCCCTGCCCGTAGGAGAGGTGGCACTGCATGATCCCTCCCAACCCAAAACATTCCAGACTATAGGAGGATAGGCTAGAGCTGGGGTGGAGTTGAGAGGGTTCCTGCTGCTTCCGGAAGTGATGCCACGGCTCTGATGGAGACAAACACAGCAAAGGGGTGTTTTTTATGGTGGGATTTCAAGGAACAAAGCTCAGGGCTGTCACATCCCTCCTGGAAGGTGGTGCTGTCTTTACCAAATTACCCATAGCAAAACTACTTCCTCCAGAAGCTTGAAAGCTCCTGGTCCAACATGGACTGTGCTGGTAACACCAGGGTGGTCTTGGTTTATCCCACTGGGGATCAGTCATTTCTCCCCAGGTGTGAGAGCTTGGCCTTGCTCTCAGCAGTGCTTTCAGCTAATCACTCAAGTGCCTTAATTGTCTATTAAATCACTGCTTTAATGTCTAAGTACAGGGCACTCTCCCTCGCATCAGTCCTGGGCCAGCCTCAGCATTCCTGCTTCCTTTCCTCTTTTACGAGACCTGTAAAGCCTAACGGAGAAATCTGGCAGGCAGATTCATCCTCCACATTAATTCCCAGCCTGTAGCCTGAGGTGGACTGTGATACACCTGACCATCCCTTCCTGGCTCCTGCCAGCCCAAACTGGGCCAAAATGCTTCAAGCAGGGATGGATGGGAGATATGGCTGGTCCCTCTCCCTCTCAGGAAGGGCACAGGGTGTGTTGTTTGTCAGTGGACTCCCCATCCTGACTGGTTTGTGAGCAAATGGATGTGTTGAGATCCATGGGACCTTTCCACCAGCTCCTCCTAAAGGAAGGACATTTTTGGTGACTCCCTGAAATGCTGATTCACTTCCCTGGCAGAAACTCAGGCAATGTAGCAGAGCAGTTGGTGTGCCAGGAGCTTTTCTCCCTCAGAAAAAAGCTGTTATTGGGCTCAGAGCCACTTCGGGGCCACATTTAGCTTCAATTTGTCTCCAGCACACTCTACTTAGAATCTCTGGGGTTGGTAAATCTGAACAAAGAAATTGGTAGATTTGAACTAAAAAATCCTTCTCTCCCTGTGTAGGAAGGTCACAGCATCCTATCTTTTCCCAAAGAAACGGAGAGGGCCACTGCCAATCTCCTGCCTATTCCAGCAAGGAGCTATTCCACTGTGCTCCTTACTCCCTTTTCAAATCTCTGCCTACAGCAGTTGGGGCTTGGGAAGCAGCAATAATTTTCATTTCCTGCTGTAAAATTCACCCTGGGCTTTTTTTGCTGGGAGGGTGGGGCAGAAGTTTTGAGGGAGGAGATTAATCTCTTAAAAATCTCATTTGATGTTCAAGGCTTTTCCAGCCTTTTTAGGCTAATCATGACAACATTCATTGCCATCTCTTCCCATCCCATTTTGTGCTTCCTACTTATATCCTGTCTGTGTATTTTTGGCCATTTGTAACAATTCGTTTGTGCTAAAACTTGGCACATGGGGGCTTGACTTTGAGTATCAGTGCAGGGAAACAGGCTGACACCAGTTAAACCAGCTCAGTGGTGGCTCCCAGAAACGTGGTGGGGTTCAGCTCAGCTTTCGTGTGACAGCAGCACTTCAGCATTTTTAGTAGTAGACCAATGTAGCCTTTTCCTTCTGTGGTTGGTATTTCCACATGTATCTCATGGGAGGTAAAATTTTGTATGGAAAAATGGCGTTTTATCCCTTCCCAGTCACCTGTCAAAGGCAGAAATGGGAGTTTTGCTGTCCATCATTGATTTGTTTTACCTGAAAAATGCTGAGATTTTTGGATTGTCACACACAGTCCCCTTAGGAACCATAATGTTCATTGCTGGTGCAAAATATGTTCTGTTGCACAATACTTAAATGAACTCTCACACCCAGCTGGGGGAAGCCCTGCTCTGCTTTTGAGTTCAGAAGACAAGATGCACAGTCACAGGAAATCACTGGGTTTATTTCTGATGTTTGGGCTTTCGGTGAAGCTCTGGGTGAGGCCACGGGAGGGTTTTGCAGCCTAAACATCCAGTTACCCATTAACCAGAACAGTCCCTGGAGAAACCATTTCAAAACCAAAATAAAACCCGCTCCCTTTGCCCTTTGTTTTGTATAGAATAGAAGGATGTGTGAGGCTGGGTTTATCAAAATAATTAAAATGGCAGTTTCTAATCTTGAGGTGCAGAAATGTTTTAACAATCTTGCCACAAAATAATTAATCTCCTGTGAGGGCGAGGAGGAAAAGGCACAATTGGTCCCTTCAGAAGCTGGGATGGGAGTCTGAGCTGGACTAGGAGAAACCACAATGATTCCAGGGCTGGGAAGGGAGAGAAGAGTTTCCTGCAGTGCCTCAAGGAGGAAAGGTTTCACTGGCCTCTCCTGTGTGCCCACAAGGCTCAGCACAGGGATTTCCAGTCCCACAGAGCTAAGGCTGTCCAGGGGGACACAGAGAAGACTGCTGTGGGAACCCTGGCACCATGGGGCAGGTTTGTCCAGAGAGGTTGTGCTGTCTTGTTCTTGGAGATTTTCAAGAACAGCTGAACTGAACTGTGCAGGCTGTTCTGACTTCAGCGCTGACCCTGCCTAGAGTTGGACTGGAGACCTGCTGAGACCTCGTGATCCTCAGGAGAGATGAGGAAAGAGCAAGAAAGCCCCTTTATGCCAGGTGGGCAAGGTGTGTTTGCAGGGATTAGGGCTGTGGGCACATGGTGGTGCCTGCACACCCATGTGGATGCTCTTGCAGCCAAAGGAGAGCCCACAGCCTGGGGTGAAACCACTGAGCTCTACTCGCTGGCCTATCTTTAGGGTCTGGTCCTTAAATGAGCCACAGGTTTGTGGATCACCTCTGGAGCAGGAAGAGGTCAGCAGAAGCAGGGTTGTGCCTAAACATGCACATTGGAGAGCCTGGCATATTCTGGGAAGGTTGTTGTGAAGGAAGGGGCAGGTGGCTCCAAGAGCACAGGAATACACATGGCTTTGGGAAGGATAGAGTGCTGTTCCTGGTGCTCCTGAGTCCTGCCCGGGGACCTACTGCTGAGCTCACGGTTGTCATGAGCTATCCAAGCCACCCTTTAGCTCCAGTTGTCAGGGACAGGATTCCAAGACAAGGTCCTGAGTGCCTGTCACCCACACGGTGTGGCAGCAGAGCATGGCCACTGTGAGCAGCTGCAGGCACTTGGCCAGGATGGATCACACTGGAGTCAGCTCCGGGGAAACACCAGGGACTGCCAAGGGTGGTGGCAGCCCAGATCTCCCATGCCACCTTCTACTTCACAGTGTTCTCACCTTTGACTGTTTGCTCACCAGGTCCTGGCAGGCAGTGAGCAGGGAGAAGGTGTGTCTCTGGGCTCATGACAGGTGCGGAGCAGATGTTCTGGGACCTGTCTAGTCTAGTTTCCATGTGGCTGTGGCAGGGCTTTGACTTCTCGGTTGGTTTCAGTCCTCACTTCCTGGGCTGTGATTAAACCTGCACAATGTTTCCTTCCACGGAGCAGTCACTGTGGCTGGAGCTCCTCTCCTCCCTTCCATCCTCTCTTGGGCTCAGAGGAGCCAGAAACAGCTGCCTGGACATGGAGTGGTCCATCACCTCTGACATCACCCACCCTCAGTTCCTGTTTGGTGGCAGGTTGGGAGCACACACACAGCTGCAACACATGTGGAATCCCAGAGAAAAGGCCAAGAACAGGACAGGAGCATGGGAAACTTTTCTGCATAGTTCCCCAGCCTCCAGTGGCAGTGAAGAGCTCTCAGTACCCTTCTTCATCCCTGAATTTCTCCACCTGCATTTGGCCAGGCTGTGTAAACTCTGGCCATTCTGAATGTCCCGTGGCAGGATGCTCCATGCTCAGCTCTGTATGGTGTTCTCAGCCACCTCCTTTTGTTCCTGCCACACTCACCAGCTGCTGTTTCCATGGGATGCCTCCCAGCTGTGTCACTAAGAAGCACCCTGTTCCCTCACTCCCTGTCTCTGTGCCACAGAACTCGAGGAGAGCAGCACCTCAGTGCCCCTCTCCCAAGCTGAAGAACATTGGAAGTTCCATAACTGAAGTCACAGATACAGGGGCTATTCCTGCTTTGATTTTAAGCTTGGAGCAGCCGCAGCAGCGGGAAGCGGTGCTTCCATGGCAAAAGATTGCTCAGGCAGCCGATGGCCTGACCACACCTTGGGTGTTACCTACACAGCTCTGGTACACTTGCTCTCAATTTATCCCACTGAACCTGCTCTTGTCTTGCTCTGTGCAGCAGCTCCTCTGAATGAGCCACAGCTTTTCTGGCTTTGTTTTACCTACTGAAACCTTATCAACTTGTTTTCCAAGCTGCGGCAACTCAGAATAAACCTGACAGTCCTGGAGTTAACCCTGAGAGCCTTTCATGTCACTCTTACACTCCTGCCCTGCCCCTTCTATTGCAAAACAGGAGGAAAATAATCCAACCCAACATTTTGCCTGTGTTTTTTACATCCAGCCTACTCTGGCTTGAATGCCAGGGTGGAGTGAGCATGTACCTGGATGCTGGACTGCAGCCTCCCTTCTGCAGTTAGGTTCCCTGACTATGGAAACTCTGCAGGGCCAGCTGGAGATGGCTGACTTACTCCCTTTGGGAATAATGGAAAACAAAATAAATAGAATCATAGAATCAGCCCTTTGATTTCAGTGGGGCAAACTGTCATTTCTGTATCTCAGACATACCACTCCCCTCCTGCAGTTTGGAAGGATTTGTGTTCTCCAGGTGAATAAACCTGCCCTGTTGTGGCCAGGTCCCAAACCCACCAGGAGATCAGTCAGGGATGCTGAAATGCAGGTGCCAAGTGGTACAACATCCTTCCCCTGCCAGCCTGAGGGATTGGACTCTCTTCTCATTGGAAAGACCCATGAGCAGAACTGAGCCTGTTAAAGTCCATGTATGAATTCCAATCAGAGGATTTGCCTGGGTGCAGTCTGGGATTACCCTCCCCATCACAGAGGTCCTGCTTGGGTCACATATCAAGGGACAATGTGCAAAACCCTTTTGTGGTCAGTGTACATGGAGGAGCCACCCCTACTCCCTAGCCTACACCTGCATAGCCTACCTGGCTACATGTTATTCCTCTTTCTTCTCCAAGGACTTTTGAAAGTCCCACATCTCAACCCAGGAGCAATGCCAGGAGCATCGGGTTCTGAAAACAGGATGAACTGCCTGACTGTGTGAAAGTCAGTGTTCCAGGTTAACCTGCGGGAATGGCCAGAGACAAATCCATTTGCTTTCTCCCCAGAGGAAGATGTTAATATCTTCCCAGGGAAAAGAGGTTTTAATTAGCACTCCCTTCTGCATAGAGTGTGGCTCTCCTGCTCTGTCTCCTCAGCCAAACACAGCTATAATTAAGAGGCAGCAGTGTCAGGAATGAGAGCAGGCTCCAGCCTGTGATTTATTAAGGGATATCGTGGGTGCAATTACCTCTCTCTCTTCTGCTCTCCCGATGTTTTCATAAAGTGAATTTACTGATGAAAGGATTGTCTCAGGCTCAGGCAAATGGACACCTCTGTGTTTATCTCAGCACTGAAAGCGAAGGCAGAGTCATTGCTTTGCCTCCATACAGTCACCCCTTGAAAGCCTCAAACCTGACTTATGAGAGATCCTGGAAGGTTTTGGCTTGGAATGGTCCTTAAAGCTCATCCAGTTCTACCCCACTGCCACGGACAGGGAGACTTTTCACTAAACCTAAACTAAAGTTGCTCCAAACCCCATCTCCAGTCTGGTCTGGAACACTTCCAGGGATGGGGCAGCCATAGCTTCTATGGGCAACTTGTGCCAGGGCCTCATCACCCTCACAGGGAAGAATTTCATGCACATATCCAACCTAAGCCCACCATCCTTCAGCTTAAGGCCACTCTTCCTTGTCCTGTCATTCCATGCCCTTGTGAAAAGGACATGGAGGAGTTTGGAGGACTTGGAGAAGTTTGTGTCTACATGTCTCAGTTCTGTATGGCAGCAGCCACAGGACAAGGGGTAATCCAAGGCAGTCCTGATGGTGGCAATGAGGTGTGACAAGCCAGGACAAGCCACTGACTTTGTCCACAGCAGTGAGGTGAGCCAGGTTTGGGGTTCCCTTTGTATTTTCTGGTGAGGGAATCTGGGGCATCCACAGCTCTGGGTAGCAGCTCTAGTTTCAGTAGCCAGCACCTCTAAGGCATGAAGAGATTCCAGCTATCTCAAGTCCCAGATGATTCCCACTTCTGGTCATCTTCAGCAAGACGGAAGTAAGGTGTAAACAGTCTGGGGGAGGGTGGTGTTGACTCAGCCTGTGCCTGTTGGCCTGATCTTAATCACTGTCCCAGCAGCAGCTCTATTTCATTTTCTGAACCAGCTGTGGTGTCTGAACTTTGGTTTATTGCCACTCGGATGGGCTGCACTTTACCTTTGAAGGATATAAATCTGGACAGGCTGAGACTGATAAGACAGAGGGGAAAAAGAGAAAATGGAATGAGGAAGGACTGAACTTAAGTTCAAATTATGAAAAGCTTTTGGGAGCCAGTCTCTCAACAGGAAACAAAAAATAGGAAAGAATTTGCTGACCTGTTCCAAGGTGGTATTGAAAGACCCTGGCCCACACATGTGGAGTGTTACTGCTCCACCAGCCATGGAGGGAGCTGCCTTCACCTGGGGCAAGGCCAGATCAGAGGCCCATGAGCCATGAGGGCTCATTTGTGCCACACCTGCCCATCATGACAGCCAGGACTGTTGCAAAATCCCATCCGATCCCTTCCTGCCCTGGGGCTTGGTGCTCAGCTCCTCAATCCAGCTGACATAGCTGAATGAGTCCAGAAAGTGCGAAAGGCGAAGCAGGTTAATGGCTCAGCAGGTGAATATGCAACTGTGGGCTGGATGTGGGAATGTGCCCCTGGCACTGCAGATGAGGATTTTGACATGTGAGATGTGTTTGCCAGTCTCAGGAGGATAAGGAGAACCTTTGTGGGAGATGGTTATGACAGGAGTTGATTTGGACCCTGTTTTGAAGGCAGGGATGGATGCAAGGGCATGGAGCATCCCAAGCAGGATCTAGCCTTGTGCCAGACAGGCTGGAGCAGCCCAGCCTCTGCCATCAGCCTCTTGCCTTGTGAAGGTCCCCTGACTGCACCATGCCTGCAGAAACAGGCACCTCCAGCCCCACTTGGTGCTTCCAACCAAATCAGGGCCCCAGCACCTTGTCTGGGCACTTCAGTCCCTGTCCCAGGGCAGTTGAGCAGGCAGAGCCTGTGACTCCCCATCTCTTCCCAGGGGCTTTTGTTCTGTTCCTCAGCAGATCCTCAGTGGCAGTGAGCACGTTGCAATAACACCCTCGGGAGCACCTGGGGAGTGGGAACAAGGGCTGGGTTCTGCTGAGGAACAGCAGTGCAAAGGAATGGGGAAGATCTCCAAACCGGTCCAGCTCAGCTCCACACCCTTCCCTCCCTTTTTAATTGCAATTCCTCTTAATTTATCTGGATTACCAGGAAATAAAACACCAGGGCTTTTTTGGTTACCCCCCTGGCATTATGCATTTCAATTTTGGAGGCGGTACCACTGCCAGTCCAGGAGAAAGGAAAACTCTCACTGCCTTAGGAAAGGACAAACTCTTGCCAGCTCACAGAGGTGGCCTTGTCCATGTGGGAACAGCACAACACCAGTGTGTGGGATCAGCTCTCCCAGGATCCCCTTCCTCTCCCTCTTGACACCCACTTGATGCAGGGGCACTAAACATTTAAGGGATGGGTGACAGCGTATTTTTCCCTGAGCCTGACATTTCAAACCCTCTGCAAGTGATCAAAGGTGCTGTTCATATCCTCCCCACTCCATGAAAGTCCTTGATGTTCCTCTCTGCTGTAATCCTGACAGTGGACTTGTGGGCCACATGTGGAGATCTGGAGCCACACTGTGATTTCAGGCCTTCTGGACCATCCTGGATCTCGTGTCCTGCGTTGCTCAGGTGTTGTACAGTGTCTGGCACTGTTTCTGGTGGTGCAAAGACTCTTGTACAATGCAGTCGGGCAAGCAGGGAGGGTTTCTTTCTGGAGGTACCACTCTTCCCCTCCCTTTGAGTGGGAGCCTTGAATAGATCCTGGGCAGCAAGGTGGGTATTGGTCTGGGCACCTTCTGAACCTTGGCCATGCTGGTAGAGTCATGTGCTGCTGGATCTGCCAGTGCTGCCATGCCAGGCCGACACCTCACTGCTGATAAAGCTTTACTGGAGTGCAGGGACCATTCCTGTCAGTCCAGGAAGTCAGTGGACTTCTTGGGGGTCACTAGGGAAGGCTCATAAGGTTTGATTATTTTTAGAGGGTAATTATTTTATTGCCAAAGCGATAGAGGCCATGCACTCCCATCTCCCTGGAGGGAAGGGCAGCACTGACGGCACCTACGGAAAGGAGACCTGAGGTCAGACCAGCCCCATGCAAGGAGAAAAACACTGAGTCTTCCTCAAAGCCACAAACCTGCTTGATCCAGCACTCCAGACCTTGGCACAGAAGGGAGAAAGCAGACTGTGTGACAGAGACATAGCTCCAAAGCACCCTCAGGTCCAGCCCTCTGAGAATACTACTCCAAGAATCCCTCACACACTCAGAGTTTATTTCATATGGATGTTTCTCAAGCCCACACAAGCCAACGCATTTGTTCTCCCTGTTTTACTCCTCTCTTTGTTACCACAAGGACTGGAACCTCCCAAGTCCTGGGATGCATCAGTGTCTCTTCTGAAGGAATCTTTCATTTCCAGAATAATCCTGTGACCCTACGAACAGCATTTTGTTTCCCAGCACATTCTAATCCATCTCATCAATGGGCACATGCCAACAAACATGTGGCAGGTTTGGCCCTGCACCTATCCCACAGCAGGGTCTCCTCCCGGGACATACAGCCTGGTTCAGTGACCAGAGTGGAGTCCTGGTGCTGAGCAGCATCTGGACTGCCCAAGCTCTCCTGTGGTGTCTGTGCCCACCCCGACGGTGGTGGTGATGGCTGAGGGGCAGAAAGCCAAGGACTCAAAACCTGTCCTGGCAAACTGCTCCACCCCCCAAGTGTTAGGTGGGCACACACAGCAGCATCACCCACAGCTGGTCCCTTCCCAGGACCTCCCCAGCATCCAGTCCAACAATGCCCCAAAACACCCCCAGCCTACCTAAGCTCTGCACGTACAACCACAGGGGGGACTGAGCTTTAGGGTTGTCCCAAACACCAGTTCAAGCCTTGGTTTTAAATAGGGCCCAGCAACGACCTTTGCCTCTCATGGACATATTCCCACAGTGAATCCCAAGCTCCTCTTCCCCGTCCTGTTTTAAAGGGCTCCTTGATTCAGCACCACTGCCTGCCCTTTCTGTCTGTGAAGGACTAATTTTCCTTAATCAACTGAAAACTCCATCATGCACCGAAATGGAGCCAGGAATGTGCTGCTGCCTGTGGCATCTGCGGGTGAAGCCCTGCGTGGGTCCCTGCTGTGTCAGCTGGGGGCTGAGCCTCTGGCTGGCATTTTTTTTTACTAAGAAAAAGTCCTTTTTAGGGGCAGATCCCAGCCCAGTGCTGGTGCTCCTGGATGAGCAACCGCTGACGGATCCGATCCCTGTGACAGTGTGTCAGAGCAGCCCAGCGATGCAAGAGTTACACCCCATTGCCCTAATTACAGCAGATTTCACTCCTGTGCTGTCGCAGTTATTTCCAGTATTTGATGTCAGTCACATCATTTGTCCCTGAGCCTTGGTCCCAGGTGGAGCTTGCACCGGCATTTTCCAGGCAAAGAAGTGAAAGGGGAAATGCCGAGCTCTTAACGCAGACGAGAGCTCAGAGGGAGGCAGAGCTGTCAGGAGAGGGAGCGGGGCAGCTCCGAGCTCACACAGGGTGGTGGGTCCTGCCAAGGTCGGGGCAGGGAGAGCTTACTCAGAGTGGCAGCTTATCCAGGGGCCCGCTGGGGAACGGCAAAAATTCCACGTGTGTCCCAAAAAGAGGAAAACTCTTGGTTTGCAAACAAACAGCTGCTCAAAACTACGTCTCCAGACTTAATTGGGAGCAACAACAACAACAAAAAAAAAGGCTCATTCGGTGCCAAATGGACATTTTGCTGCCAAGAAAGTGCCACCTACTGGATCTCACCCGGTGGGGAATCGCTAACAGGGGAAACGAACCCAGAAAACGCAACGCTGGGAAAAGTACATTTCCCCACTTTTTATGACTAAAACAGAAAACTATCCTGAGAGTTCTCTCAGTCACAGCCACCGTCTCTGCACAGCAGAATCAGCCGGGCTTTTGAAGCGGGCAAATGTTGGGGAGGGGGATCTGGGAAGTTTCAGGATTTCGAGGAGGGACTCACCGGTGCTGCGATGCCGCTCTCGCCTCCCGCAGCTCCCCGGCTGTGTGTTCTCTCCCGGTGTTCGTGCCCTCCTAGTCAAACCCTGCTGCCATCCTGCAGCAGCCAGGCTCCTCTGCGGTCGCGGTGCCCCGGAGGGAGCCGAGGCAGAGCCCCCCCGTGCCCAGCCTGCCGCTGCCCTGTCCTCCCGGTGCCGCTCGCCCCGGCTGTCTGAGCGCAGGTGACAGAGGTTTCCTGGCAGAGCAGGGCGGAGGGGAGGGATGTGGAGGCAGCGAGAGGTGGAGCTGGGACCCGGAGCAACAGGTTACTGTGTAACCAGGGCTGGTGGCCCCGGGAGCGCCGGGGGCTGCGGCGGCGACACCCGCTCCCCGGGCAGGGGGACCGGGAGCCCAGGACGTGTGAAACTGCGGGTTTGCTGCACCCGAGAACATTCTGTACCCACTGAGGAGGTGAAGGAGTGCTCGGAACTCGGTTTTCCATCGCCAGTGAGCGAGGCTGCCCGACAGCCTCGTGGGGGGAACAAGGTCCCCTTTGTGCAGCCCGGGGCTCTCCTGCATACCGGCTCATGGGTTGTTTTCCTCCAGCACCGCTCCTGCCTCCTCTCCCTTCCCTGATGTCTGCAGCGTGACGGGGAGAGGGAAAAGTATCCTGTCTCTCCCAGTCCCCAAAGCACTCAGGGTTGTGGAGCAGAGCATCCTTCGGGGTACCCTCTCCATGCCACTGTGCCCCTTGGGGTTACCTGGCCATAAAGCCCCTCATCTTGCCCCAGCTCCTCCATGAAAGAGAGTAGGTTTAGATTGGAAAGTGGGACAAAATTCTTCCCTGGGAGGAAAGCTGTGCCTACCCCATCCTTGCTGAAGACCTAATGCAGGACCCTGTTGTTACTGACAGTGTGTCCCTGTACTTGTGTACCAGAGAGAAACTGGATGTGACTCTTTTCACCATAGAATCATGGGGTGGTTTGGGATGGAAGGTACCATAAAGCCCATCCAGTTCCGCTCCCCTGCTGTGGGCAGGGACACATTCCACTAGCCCAGTTGCTCCAAGCCCTGTCCAACCTGGCCTTGAACACTCAGGGATGGGGCAGAGAGCATTCCTGTGCCACTGCAGTACCATCAGCTCTCCCTGTGCATCTCCAGACTCCTTTATTGGTGTTATCAGGAATGAGACCACCGTCTCCTTCTCACCTGGGCCCCAGGTGGGGTACAGAGAAGGCAAGAGCCACTTCTTGCTGGAGTAGCAAAGGTAGGACTTGAGCTCCAGCCCTTGCGCCAAGGTGAGTGTTGTTCCTGGGCATTCTGGGAAGGGTTTTCAGAAGCTGCAGTCTTGTCATATAATCTCTTATTGCTCCTCTCTTCCTCTTCAAAAGCCAGAAGGAAATTTTAATAGCTGACAAGGCTGCTCTGGAGCTTCCGAATCAGACCACAGAGAGGATGTGTGAGCTGTGCTTGGTTCTGCCCTGTAGGCCCTGTGTTTGGGGGTCCAGAGGGACCCTGGACTCTGGGAAATGGTCTTGTGTATGGGCAGATTTCTTAATTTCAAAGAAATAGTTTTGTAGTGCCCAGTTTCATTTGTCTTAAGATTTGAAATTTTTAAAACAATGGGATCAGCTCATGAACTGATTGTTAGGCTGGAAAATATCAGCTGGGACATACTGATGTGTCCATGGCAGGGTGGGATCCTTCTGGTTAGACAGTTGTCTCCAAAAATTGGGAGTTTTGAGAGCATTTTTTAAAGTGCTTATGCTCACAGGCCTCCCCCCTATCCCCAGGGAGTGTGTTGAACCCCTGGCATGTACAGCTAGAGAGACCCCATGGCACTGGCCGTGGGAAGAAATAGCTGTGTCATGAGGGAAGGAAATAAGGAAAAGCTTCCACCTCAGGACAGTGGTCTGGGGGAAGCCCGAGTGCCTTAGCTGGGTGTTTGTTAAGTTCCCTGCTGCTCCTGTTCTCTTGGAGGGGCTTGTGCCCAGCTCTGCAGCCTGGCCTGTGTCCAGGCCCGGCTCCGAGGACCCGCCCGGCTGAGTTCCTGCAGGAGGAATGTGCCAGGGGAGCCGGGCAGAAGGGAAGAGCCAGCTCCCAGTCTGATGAAGGATTTTGGCAGCTCGGTTTGACAGGAACAAGACCTCTTCTGCCCAGCAGAGCGTGAACAATACTCAGCGTGCACCCCAGCACCCTCCTCACCGAGGTCCCAGAGGGATGCATTGGGAAAACATGGCCAGCCCTAAGAAATGCAGGATTTAGGGAATGCTGGCAGGCAGGGGAAGGGATATTGGTCCAGCAGAAGGGAAGTGCAGTGGGAATGTCAGCTATGCTGGAGCCCGGCGAGCCTTGCTGGCCAGAAGGATTTGTGCAGGAGATCCCCACTCCCTGAAGTGCATCACTGGGGTATTTCAGTAGGAGGGCTGGGCTGGGCTGGGCTGGACTGACTTTCCTGTGATGCAGACAGGGAGTTGGCAGGATTGTTTTAAGGCACTGACTGCTCTCCAGCTCCACATGCAGAGTGCAGGCAGGGCTGCAGCAAATCTCTGTGAGCAGGGGAGCCACCTTTTCCTCTGGGCAGGGAAGGAAACCGCAGTGGAGTTTATTACACTTTCCCTGCAACAGCTGATGCTGGTTGAGGTGGGCCAGGGGCGACTGTGGAATCATGGAATGGTCTGGCAGGAAGGAATCACCCTGTGGCTCAATGGCAGTTCCTGACTTGGCTCCCAGGTGTGGAACCATCTGAGTGCACGTCCTCAGCCTCCCTCCTTCCCTGAGCTCTGAGACACTCCAGCTGAGTTCTGTCTGCATTGTTTCTGTTTGCTGAGGAACCAGTAACACCCAACCTCCCAGTATATCTCCAAGCTGGAAATCCCAGGGGGCTGAGTTGCCTCTCAGGATCAACCTTTTAAATCAGGTTGGTGGCAGACACCTCTGTGATGGCTCGAGAACAAAGACTTGTCGAGTAAACACCACCCAAACCCAGCTCCTCAAAATATGTGTTCCTCTCAATTTTTAATGCAGTTTGCCTCCAACTTGCTCATCCTGTTTCGGAAGGGCTGGGCCTCGTAATTAAAAGCTCCAGCGATTTTATGTCTGGCAAATGTCATCAATGGCTTCACTGTGTGTTCCCTGCTTCTCTGAGCAGTGGGAACAGTTTGGAAAGGAGCTTCTGGTTAAGGAAACTCTCGGAAGCTGATTCACTTTGGGTCTTTGTACCAGTTTGGCATGGAGAGATGCTGTCATGGAATCAGGGTCAGCAGCATAATGACAATTCCCAGTGAAAGCATGGACATGCCTGAGATGAAGGAATTGTCTGAAGCTTCCAGACTTCATCCTTTGTCATGAAGGGCTGGCAGCAGCAGCAGTACCCCAGAAACCAGTTCATGGACAATTTTATCTTACACTGGAAAACTGCACCAAGGCTGTCCTGCCCTGGCGAAGGTGCCAGTCCAGGTTGGTGGCAGCTAACCCCAGCAGGCATGGACAGCCAGCCAGGGCTCTGCCCAGTTACAGCCAGCAGGCCCTACTCTGAAATGAACCCAAAAAGTCATGTTTATTATCTTCTGTGCATATTTACCCTGTGGACTATAAGTAAGCATTGGCACTCTCCCCTGATCCCCATTTTTCACCTGGGTGGTGGGGAGGGAGCACAGGGTTCATCACATTTTATAACATCTATTTTGTATTTATGTAGTTTGCAGTGGTCATCCCAGGAAGGAGACGTGGAGAGGCTGCGACTCAGTGCTGACCTGTGTAACCCCCTCTGCCATATCACCTGCATTCAGGTAAAAATTCCACTTGGCAGTGTGTCCTTTAAAGCCTGGCAGATGTTCTACAACCAGACCTTTGTGTGAGGTGGGTGTGAACACCAGGAAAAGTTTGTGCTTGTATTTGTCCCCATCCAGGAAGGGCTTTGCTTGTGTGCATTGATCGTTAAGGGGCAGGGATGGCTTGGAATGTTGGTCACTCCTTGTAAAAAGCATGTGATGGCACATTCCATCATGCCAAATAAACCTGTAAGGACGAATAGGTGAGGGCTTGATTGAGGCAGATTAAACATAGAAACATAGGGTCAGTTTCCTGGGCACTTTTTAGCTCCAGCTCTGCTGCTGTGATATTGTTTCCGTGGGTGCAGCAAAGGGTCAGCTGTGCCATGGACTAAACAGGATCTGTCCAAGGGGATTTGAGCCAATAGATATTTTGATTGTGATTGTCAGATGGTGTCATGTGAACAGAACCTGCTGTTACCTGGTCTGGGAGTAGAATCATGGAATGTTTTGGGTAGGAAGGGACCATAAACCTCATCTTGTACCACCCCCTGCCATGGGCAGGGACACCTTCCACTAGACTGGGTTGCTCCAAGCCCTGTCCGACCTTGCCTTGGACATTTCCAAGGATGGGGGAGCATTGCTTTGGACATTTCCAGGGATGGGTCAGCCACAGCTTCTCTCAGCAACCTGTGCCAGTGCCTCACCACCCTCCCAGAGCAGAAGAACAGGATCAGAAGAGGCTTTCACACACATCCAGCTCACCTGCGTCTTCCTTTGGGTGGCTTTGCTGGAGTCCAGGATCTGAACAAGATGCTCTGCACTTCAAATACTCCTTAGATCTAAACCATTATTTATTTGAATGAATAAATAAATATAAAATTAGGAAATTCTGAATACAAAGCTTGCTTCTTCAAAACCCCATAAACTCCCCAAGCTTTTCATTAACACAGATTTTTGATACAATAAAAAACTCTGAACTTGCACAAGTTCTTCAGTTAAAAGACATGGCTTGAATGTAGTAATTTTTGCAGAACAGTAGAAATCAGCATATTTAACACCAAATACAAATACACCTGCCAACATTCTGTTGGACTTTTAAATAGGACAGAAGTCAGTATAAGTGATGGTTTTGTTCATTTTGAGGCCATCATATTTAACCAAACATCCCCTCACATACCATGTCAGTAAGAGCAGCTGCCCAAACCCTGCAGCTCAGCTCTCTGGGTATGCACAAAACCCAATTCCACTGTCTCCCACTGGGATACATAAGGATCTGCCCTACTAAAGTAAGGCAAATTACCACTGAGGTCTGGAATCACAAATCAGAGCAGCAGAGGAGCTGTGCCCTCGAACACGGCTGTGTATGGGGTGGGGCAGGGATGAGTCCTGGCCTGGTTCACTTCCATGCTGCTTGGACTCCACATTGCTGCTGTACCATGAAAACTCCCATCATCCCAGCAGGGATGATGCACTGGCTCCTGTCCTGTGTTGGGAATGGATATTGAGCATGGATCCCTTATGAATGCCAGGGCATTAAGTGTTTTGCTAATTCATCCCTTGCCTTTGCCCATAAATAAGCCCACAGTGGGACAAAATGACAGAGCTGCTGGGCAGGACATCTCACCTGCCACTCAGGGACATCTCTGCCCCCAAAATTTCCAATTTAAACAGAGAGAAGTTCTACAGGATTTTTACATACAAAAGAATTAAGTATCTGAAAAGAATGCTCACTGTTTTGTGGAAGGAGAGTGTGCTGGGTTCAGCTGACAAAGGCAGCAATGGCCATGACCTTGAACCCTGACTCTAGCCCATAGGCACAAAGCAGCACCGCGTTGAGGACGACATCTGCCCACAGCACGTAGGTCTGCCAGGCCAGGAGGTACACACACAGCACCACACTGCCCACTGTGAACCCCAGGCTGAGCCCCAGAGGAGCCTCTTCCTCCGTCAGGTTACCCTTGCAGCCTGGGAAGAAACAAAAGGCCAAGAGTAGTCTGATTCCTTCTGACAGTGGTTCAAGCCATAATTCTAGAATATTCCTGGTTATTACCTTGCTCTTACTGAGCCTTACAAAACACATTGAAACACCAGCCTGAATCAAGGCTCTGCCAGCAAGTTAATGGCAAACCCAACACCAATGGACAATCCATTTCAAAACAGGAAAATGAACCAGTTTATATAAATAAAGAGCAATCAGTTGATAGTCACAGTCAGGGCACATTTTCTTACCACAAGAATCACTTCTGAAGCTGCAGTGTTTTTAATCACTCAGTTTCTTAATCAACCATCAAACCTCCTCCCAGCCCCACACTCAGTGGGCCACCTCAGTGACCATGGTGCACACCCAGAGTCTGATCCTGACTTTCAAATCTTAGGCAATATATAAAGTTCTCTATTCCCTGCTAGTCTATTCCTGTTTCAAAGGATTCTCATTGTGGAGAAGCTGCCCTTATCTCTTTCTTGCAGCCTATTTCCAGGCTTGTCTCAATAGATTTTGGTGTTTAACTACACTGGAGTTGGAAATTCACTTCTTTATCCATGGATCAGCCTCCAAGCAAATACACAGAGAGCTTTAAGGCAGCAGGATAAATCCACCTCTACAACCAGTCAGCCGGATTCAAGAGCCCCACCCTGAATAAATGTCTTAGGAATATCAAGCAGATTTTAATAGCAATTTGGGATTTTTTTCAATAAAGGACTATAAGAAGTTTTGGCAAGCTCTGGACAGGGGTCGAGAGGCCCTTCATGCTGTTCTGCCTTAGTGAAAGGATGTGTTGGTGCTAGCAGGAGCCTTCAGGAGTGAAAGGAGAGGTGTAGGGGTCTTCAAATATCTGCTAAACTGTCAAGTGTTGACATAGATTCCATTTCCAAATGATTCATATTTAAAGATTATATTCCATGGAAAGGTGCAGGGATAACATGACCTACCCAAGTATAATCGAGGCACTTCCAGAATGGCCATGAGGAAAAGCACAGCAAGATCAGGAGCCAGGAAATCATCTGGGTAACTGAAAACTTGACCTGGAGAATAAGCCAGGGTAAATAAGGCAGGAAAACAGCAGGAGTAGGACAAATCCCAGCTGTGCACGAGCACAGCCTGCTCTAGGTTATCTGTGACTTACTTTTGTAAACAATCATTGCAAGAGTTACCAAGAAGTAGAAGATGTAATAAATCCCATTTACATAAAACAGGATCTGTAAGGGGAGCGATGACAGCTGAGAACTGTCGTTAAGGATTCTCACAGGATGTGGGATCATTCCATAAAATCACCATTGCCCAGTAAAATCCAAATATACTGCTCTGCCTTTTATACTGAGTGGTCCAGCTATGCCTGACCTGTGGGCAGGGTTCAGGAAAGAACTTGAGGCTGCCAACAACCAGGAGCTGGAATAAAAGCTTGCTGTTTCAGGCTTGGCTTTAGTTCCTTTTTGAAGAAATTTTATTTGATCTGTAGTTGGGTATCCACTGGCCTGAGGAAGTGGGGGGTGCATATCTACCTTTCCCCAGACAACTTCCACACCTCTTAGTTAGCCTTAAGGAAGTTGACAGAGGGTTGGCAGCCTCCAATCCACCAAATTCCTGGGAGTTTAGAGAAGAGTTGTCTCTATGCAGCAGCCAGGCTCTGTTCCTTCCCACAGCACAGAAAAGCTGTGCTGTTACCTGTCTGAGAAGGGCCACTTTGAGATGCAAATCTCTAAGAAACAGACTTACTTAATTCACTCCCCTCTCCCCCAGCCCTTCTCAAACCCTCTAAATACCTCCAAGCAGGGATTTCATCCCAAGCATCTTTTAGACAAACTGCCCATGCCATTCCTTGAACCCACCCACATGCCGTGGATGGATTCCAGTTCCCAGAGTGGCTCATTTCATTAACACAGAACCAGGTTTGGGGGTTTTTCCAGTTGAAGGAAGGTGGAGCAAAAATTTACTAGAGAGGTTCTAAGTATGGAAATCTCTAGAGCTGAGGGTGTCTCCTCCTAAGAGGTTACCTGGATGTGGGCAGGAGTAAAGGTGGGGTGAATTACTATGCGAGAGAAGGAAATACTACTGAGAGCTGCTTTTACTACCCCTTGTGAGCTGTGTCAGCTGTCTGTGAGCTATGCTGTGTGGGGGTGTGTCCACCACTCCATAAATCCACCTTTTAGCCTTGTTTCCTAAGAAAATGAGAGTTAGCTGATGACAAAAGGAGGCTGCCAGCCCTCGGGCATGACTGCAGGGAGGTTAAAGGGGCTTCTGCAGGAGTGGGAGCCCATCAGGACCAAGTCCCAGCTAAACTTGCATAAAACACCTTCCCTTGGGAGAAACGTGGTACCAGTTCTGCTTCCTGTGGATGGTGCTGATGGAAAACTCAGGAGCACAAACCTAGCACTGTGCATTTACTGGGCAGGAGATGTGGATCCACTTCAGCCCACATGGAGGGAGGAATGGTATAAAAAGGATACAACCTCTGAAGTTCTTCCTTTTCATGGAGAAGAAGAAAATAAATACAAGAAAATAAGTACAAATATTTACCAGAAATGCAGCAGAAACAATGGTACCAGGATGCCATAGGAATCTCCTTTTTCAGCTCACTTGAACATTTACTGTTTCCTCAGATCCTGGAGTTCAGGTTCCAAAAATAACCTTTTCAACTAGATGAAGCCTAAAATAATTTGGGGGAAATCCCTGCTGGGAAAAGTCACTTTCACTGAGGAACCCGAGGCTCCTTCAAAGCCTAAAGGAGTGTACAGGCATTACCCAGAACTTGTTCAACCTGTCCTTTCCTAGCAGATGACACTTCATCCCCTCTAACTATGCGGGAAGGAAGGAAACATGGGAACCAGAATGGACCATTTGCTTGTAAATTATGAGAAAGTCTGTGGAGAAGACAGGGCTTCCAGGTGCCTCTAAATAACACTCCTCCAAATCCCATCCCTCCAAACTGGTTCCCCTCCCAAAGTCATTCCCTGTCAAACCTCAGCGTGTTCTGATCACTCACAGAAATCAAACTAAGGATTTTCAATGATCCAACCAGCACATTTCACCATTTTCCTTATCTGCTGTAAAAATCAGCTAAAATTCCTGTGCAACAAGATGGCACCTCCTAAGTTCCTCATTAGTATTCTCAGCCTCTCTCACACAGGGAATTGCAAAGTTGGTATTCCTGTTCCAGAGGCAGCAGAACCACTTGTGAGAGACCATTTCATCCATCTCCTCATTCTCATATCCCCATCTCCATCTCCCTGGATCCCTGAGGTCCATGTCCTCATCACCTCAGTTTTAGGCACTTGGGCCCAAATCAATCCCCACTACCACCAGGCACCTCATTAAGGTGTCCAGTTTGGGACTCCAGTTGGAATGGCTTTAAGCTCCAAGAGGTCTAGAGGGGCTATTGGGGAGGAATTCTTCCCTGTGGAGGTGGTGAGGCCCTGGCACAGGGTGCCCAGAGAAGCTCTGGCTGCCCCATCCCTGGAAGTGTCCAAGGCCAGATTGGACAGGGCTTGGAGCAACCTGGGATAGCGGAGGGTGTCCCTGCCCATGGCAGGCGGAGGAATGAAATGAGCTTTAATGTCCCTTCCCACCCAACCCATTCCAGAATTCCATGATTCTGTGTTCACGCAATATCCACTAGCACCAGGGGGACACAAGGAGTCTCATGATTCTCACAGGGAGCTCCAAGTGAATTCACTCAGGGCAGGTCCCCAGGTTTATTTCTAAACCGTGATTCCCTCAGTCCTTTCCTGGGAGAGGGCACTGCCTGTGCCAGGGTGGCAGCCGCTGTTCCTGAGGCTGTGCTGCCACCCCTGGGACACCCCACAGGAATGATCCTAGCAAAGGGATACTGGGGAAGGCGCTTATTAAACCACCAGAGTGTGTCAGTTCAGTGTTTTACCCAGCAAACTGTTACTGGTCCAGGCCGGTGCTGATTCTGGAGCTGGCTGTGACACTGGGAATGGTGGATGGAGACGGGACATGACCCGTTTTCCCAAGGAACAGTCTAACTTTTGACATGCAGTGTATCCCGAGCAGGCAGGAGCTGGGAGAGCCGGCACTCCTACACAAACCTGGCGCTAGGGATCTTTAGGCCTTTCTGTAGCAAAACTTTTCCAAATCAGCTGTCTTCCTAGTGCACAAATTTACATTTCCGCGAGAAAACTTTGATTTTCTGGAAAGAACTGGAAACTACTCATTTTGACCACTGTAACGGACCCCCCCCTCAATCCCATGGATCGGGATTTGGAGCCAAGGTCTGGGTTTTGCAAGGGCGCCTCTCTGCCTCAGGAAAGCGGCGATAAGGGATGCTCCCCATCCCGCACCAGCGCCACGTGAATGCACCGCAGCGTGCCAGGGCTGCCGCGATACGGCTCCGGGGCTGGACCGGGCCGCGCTGCAGCCGTGCCGCCCCCCGGGGGTCACCCCTCGGTGTGCGGGGAGCCCCCCGCCCGCTGCCCGGCACAGGCCGCGGTTCCTGCTCGGCCGCCCCTCCGCTCACCTCGCCTGCCCGCCGCCATCTTGGCGCG
>WBMV01000094.1:100513-154631 GCA_013396655.1 Campylorhamphus procurvoides
GCGGGGCCCGGGCAGCAGCAGCGGCAGCGGCAGCAGCAGCACCAGCAGCAGGAACAGCAGCACCAGCAGGCGCCGCCGCGAGCGGCCGAGGGGGAGGCGGAGCCCGAGGAGGAGGAGGAGGAGGAGGCGGTGACGGTGATGGCGGCAGAGGCCGAGCACATGGAGATGGGAGCGGCGCCGATGCCCAGCGCCGACGAGGCCGCCGCCGCCTTCGCAGGTCAGGGCGGGCAGCGCTCCCTCGGCAGGGCCCGCACAGAGTGCCCCGAACACCCGGGGCTGTGCAGCACAGCTGCCCGACCACCGCATCTCTGAGCCCGCCGGGCATCCTCCACCCTCACCGCACAGGACACCGCCCAGCTTTCAGCCAGGCAGCAGCCCATGAGCCAGGAACGCTTGGCTTTAGGTTTGGGCGGATTTGAACTGGTAATGGCGCCCTGAGAACACGTGGCAAAGGGACAGTCAGTTGTTTACTTTATCCTGGTGTTTGCCAGTCGCTCTTCATTATTAAAATCAGCACAGTTGGGGGTGTTCCAAGTACGGATACAATATTTATTTTTCCCTTCGTTCATCACATGCTCATGGCAACTGTTATCTCGAGGTTAAAGCCAGTTTGACCCAAAGCTTGCTAAAAATCACAAAAAATTGTGTTTATAACAACTTATAGGTGTCGTGAAAAATAAAATTAATTTAGAATAGGAAGAAGGAAGAACAATTACATTTATTTGGTGTTTAGCTGTTTATCAGGCTATCTGGATGCAGCAGAATGTTAAATTAATGCCTATTTTACATTCCAGAAGTCACCACAGTGACAGTAGCCAACGTGGGGGCCTCTGCAGACAATGTTTTCACCACGTCTGTGGCCAATGCAGCTTCAATTTCAGGACACGTGTTGGTAAGTCTGGCCTTTCATCTGAGGGCCTTGGCAAAGTCTCGTTTTCTCAGTGTGAATGAAGAGCTGTAGTAAGGTCAAACGTCTATTTTTATTGCAACATCCAGGCTTTAAGTCACAGACCCATTAGCTGGGGACATACAGTTTTTTATTCATAATTTTTTTGCTTTTCCACTGCTATCCACTCATTTTGTAATGGAACTGGAGACTTGAAACATGAAACGCTTGAATTCACTTGGCTCCAAAGTTAGCCAAATAACTTCCATACTGATTGGAGTGTTAGGATATCTTTGGGGTTTACTGAAATCTATTGGTGTTTAACTCTTTTAATCAATTTAAACCCCTTATTCCTTCGGTAGTCTGGGAGAACAGCCCTCCAAATTGGGGACAGCTTGAACCCTGAGAAAGCTACTCTGATTGTGGTGCACACGGACGGGAGCATCGTGGAAACCACCGGGATTAAGGGGCCTTCGGCACCTCTCACACCAGGTATAAGTCAATTCTCCCAGAGGAATGGCTACTTCTCCACTTTAACTGCGTTTCTAGGATTTAAAAACATGTGCAGAATATTATAAGGATTGTTTGTCCCCACTTAGAACCATCGTTTAGGTTGGAAAAGACCTTTAAGATATCAGGTCCTCACACGGTATTTCTTGGAAGTACAAGAATATTTTTTTTTTTAATTTTTCCTGTCAGAAATATATTTTGTTTCTTCATTCTTTACCCTAACCCTGGCAAAGAAGCTTCTTGAAGAATTTTGCCTTGCTGCTGGGTTTTCTACACCCATCCCACCGCTGAGGGGCACACAAATAATTGGAATATGGACAATAAAAATACTGGTCTCCCAGTTCTGCATGCAGGTTCATTTTAAAGGCTCCTGGAATACATTTTCATCTCCATTCAGGCCACTTGCTGATATTTTAGTGTCTTTATTGTTGGGATTTTGTTCAAGGCTGCTTGGCAGTTTCCTTGCTGCCCACAAGATGGCAGAAACTCCTTGCAGGATTGGCCCTGGGAAAGGGAAGATCCAGCCAAACTCCCTACACCACACCATGCAGATGGTGTAAGAGTCAGGCTATAACTGCAGTGTTTATGCCCTGTTAGAGCCTGGTTCCTCTGGTGCAGTTTGCTTCATTATCACTCCTTTTTAGTTCTTTGTGGTGCACCTTTGTGAGGAGGTTCCAGCTGCTCCAGTCAACCCTTTGGCCCTGCTGCCCCAGCCCAGCTGTGGGATAGAACAGCCACTCTGCTTTTTGCTTGCTGTCATCTTTCTTTTCTCTTTTCTCAAAGGACCTCAGTCTCCTCCTACCCCGTTAACACCTGTCCAAGGGAAAACTGGAACCAAGTACAACTGGGACCCATCTGTGTATGAGAACGAGCTCCCAGTGAGGTGCCGAAATATCAGTGGCATTCTGTACAAAAACAGGCTTGGCTCAGGTAACCACAGCCAGAGTGAGGAGTGGGACAGCTCCTTCTGCACTCTTCTTTTTATCAGGCTATTTTTAAGGGCTGATTGTGAGGGTTAAAAAAAAAAGACAGTTTCCAAGCCAGCCCAGTGCCTTTTGATATTATTGTTCTTTTCTGTTTTGTTGTTTCTTCAGGGGCTTTTTAACTTTTTCTTAAATCTGTGAAGATTCAGGCTGCCATGCAGTGAGTGTCCGCAATAATAGGCTGACTCCTCTAATATTTTTTTCATCTCAGGAGTAGACTTGTGTTTCTATAAAGCTCTAAAGAATCCCTGCTGGAATGAAAATAGAGAGTTAGTCTCCTCACAGGGCTCCTGAGCTCCTCCTCTTCTCTCTTATCCCTGTGGGGAAGCTGGAGAAGCAGCAACCTGACTGCCCAGCACAGCACTTGCTTCATAGACAGAGTTTTCTTTACCATGAGAAAGATCAGAAATTGAAGTTCAAATTAAGGAAAGGCTTAAATTCACAGTGTTTATCCAATAAAGACTTTTCCATCTTGTGCAGGAGCAATTTTTGTAGCCTTTTGAAGCCCAGAGTTGGAGGTCTCTAACCATGCCCAGTCATTGTCACAGCCATGATAATAATTGGACATGGTTATCCCAGAGTGATGGGAAGCAGCTGATGGGAACATTTGGTGATGGCTATGGATTAACTGCTATTTTGTCCAGCACTCTCCGTATTTCCTTCTTCAGGGAAGTGGCAATATGATCCCTAATCTGGGCTAAGAGTGTGTTTTGCTGCCTTATCCCAGGGGGCCGTGGCAGGTGCATTAAACAAGGGGACAACTGGTACAGCCCCACGGAGTTTGAGGCTATGGCAGGGCGAGCCAGCAGCAAGGACTGGAAGAGGAGCATTCGCTACGCTGGGCGGCCCCTGCAGTGCCTTATCCATGTAAGGTTCCATTGGCACCCTCCTTTATCCTTGCAAGGTTCCATTGGTTCCCTCCTTTATCCATGTAAGGTTCCATTGGCTCCCTCCTTTATCCATGTAAGGTTCCATTGGCTCCCTCCTTTATCCATGCAAGGTTCCACTGGCTCCCTCCTTTATCCATGTAAGGTTCCACTGGCTCCCTCCTTTATCCATGCAAGGTTCCATTGGCTCCCTCCTTTCTACGGGAAGGGGCCAGCAAGGCCTGATGGCACCGGGAGCAACACTGGGTCTGGTTGGGAGCCAGTGACATGGGGGGATTTTTTCTAGGTACGTCTCAAATAGCACACTGGGTATCTTGCTTATACTGGAAAGGGGCTGGAGTTTCTGCAGGATGAAGCCCAGCCTTGAGCAGTGTGACAGGAATTGAGCTCTGACCTGTGAGATCTCCTTCATTCTGTTTGCCTGACACATTGCACCATTTATTGAGTGTTTGGGTCCTTTATTTCCTGCATGCCCAGGAGTCTCCTGGAGAGCTTTGCCTTGCCATCAGGCTGACAGGTGATTTCTGCTTGGGCAAAAGCAAAGCCTCAAATTCACATATCCTGGCCTTTTGGTGTGGAAATGGTTTGGTTTTCCTTTGTTGTCCACTGACCTGCTCACCCCATGGCTGTGGTATGGGGAACTGGCCTCTGTTACTGTAGATGGCCCAGGAGGGGGGGGGGTACCTCTCTCTGGGAGCCATCCAAATTTTTTAGCAGAACGCAGATGTGTTCTCAGTGATTTTGGGGACTCCGGTGCTGAGCTGGTCACTTTTTATTCCAGGATGGGATTTTAAATCCTCATGCTGCCTCGTGTACTTGTGCCGCTTGCTGCGATGACATGACGCTGGTGAGTTGGAGGTTTTACATCCATTACTTTATAAACTAATTATTTGTGTTTGAAAAGTTAACTGGTCAAGCTGCCACAGCCCTTAGAAAGCAGGTTATGAGTATCCTGGGAATGGGCACAAGGGCTTTGTCCTTGCTTGGTAGAGAAAGGAGATGAAGAACTGCTGGAGCTATTGCAGAGCAGCCTCAATAAAACTGGATCATAGTTACGGATTTTTTCTTCTTTTTAAATTATTTTCTAAATAATATATTTATGTAAAATACCTTTTGTGGATGTCATTACTATTTGTGGTTTTTTACTCTAATTTCACAATGTTTTGAGTTGGAAAACTATTTTCGTGAGGAAGTAACAATACTCCTATGATGGGTCTATTATTTTCATCTCAAAACTGCTCTGAGTTTTTGGTTGGTTGGTTTGGAGTTTGTTTTTTTGCTTGTTTGTTTCGAAAATAACATTAAAGTCCTGAAAGCAGAAGGCTTTAACTTGACTTGGTCCTTTGCATTTCTTTTCTGCTATGAACTGACTGATTTTCTTGGGTTTGAACCTGGAACTGCTTCCTCTCTTCTCACTCTTATTCTCTTTTCTTCCACCACCTCAGCCAGCAGTCAATTATTTGCCCAGCTCTACTCCTTAAAAAATAGTTGGAAGAGGCTGGATTTGTGCCTCTTCAGCAGGAGGGAGATGAGTTTAACTTTTTTTTTCCCTAAAGTTCTTTTGGTTTGGAGAACTGTAAGTTTTTTGGTCAATTGCTGCAAACCACACATCATCCATAGGGACCAGTGCTGCTCTGCTGTTCCTGGAAAGAGGAGGGTAAACCCAACATCTCCAAACAGGTGCTTCAGCTAATGCCTTCTCCTTTTTAATTTCCTTTATCTTTCTGTTGTGTTCTGCCCAGAGTGGCCCTATTCGACTCTTTGTGCCGTATAAAAGGCGGAAAAAGGAAATTGAAATGCCTACAACTCCAGTGAAGAAGAATTGCTCCAAAAGCATCACTCTCCTTCCTACCTCAGCTGGAACTACGTGTAGGTTCTTTTCTCCTGGTGAAAATTGCTTCCCTTCTGTGATGAGGAATTGCCACACTAGGTATTTTATGTGTGTTAGTGCCCCTTCAACTGTCCAGCTGAGAAAAATGTCCCTTTTTTCGGCCACATTCTTTTCATTGGGCAGTTTTATTGTTTCAGTGTTACTTCCTATTTTATAAAAAGTAGCACAGTGTTGCCATGTCTGGACACAAGCTGAGTAGGAAAAAGTGCAACTCGAGACCTCTCGGAAACTCGGGTTTAAGCATCATCACATCCTTGTGCAGTGAACAGGTTTCATGTTTTGTGCTGAGAGAGCTTTGGATTATGCCCCATCCCTGGAAGTGTTCAAGGCTGGGTTGGATGGGGAAGGTGTCCCTACCCATGGCAGGGAGTGGAATGAGATGAGCTTTAAGGTCCCGTCCAACCCAAGCCATTCCAGGATTCTATGATTCCATGGTTATATTCCCCCTGTACCTGTTCTCAGCCCAGCAGCTTGGGGGGGAATTGTGGACTCCTGGCCTTGATCCACAGTGGGTTTCAGGTAGATTTTTCACAAATAACAGTGGGGAAATTTCCTGTTGGAATTAGGTTGTGAGGAAGGCTGGCCCTTTTCTGCTCTGCCAGAAATCTCCATTCTATCCCCTGAGCTGCTTTGTGTCCTTTAAAAGCTGGAGTAAGATTTGTGCTATTCCTTGTAATACAGAGAAAAAAAAGGCTGGAAGCAGCTGGGATGAGACCCTCAGCCTGAAAGTTGTTAATGAAGGAGGCACAAAGTGATGCTTTCATCTGCACACCCCTCTCCAGCATCCAGCACACCCATTTGTTTATTACTAGTTTGATTGGCAAACCATCTGTATGAGAACAGAAATTAATTTGCAGGCTCATCCAGCTCACACATTCCCAGTCACATCCATTCTGCACTCAGCACACTGGCATCATCTGGACAGTAACAGTACAAAGTGAATCCAGGAGGAAGCAACAGAAATCCAAAAATAGGAACAAAAAATTAGATTAGATCATCAGCAATGGTAGGAGGAGAAACACACAAGGATTCTGCAGAGCTGTTTTGTGGTTTCATTTTTTTTAATTCTCAGATATGTTTAATCTGTATTGGTTTGTTAAGTGAGGTGCTGTGAGGCTGCACATTCCTGCACTGGGAGGGAGAACTGCTTGTTTTGGGGGCCACATAATTCACCTGCGATGAATTTATAGTCACAATATCTTAAAATTGAATTATTGTTTGGGAAAAGATCCTTCTGTCAGAGCAGTGTGCCCATCACTAATTAATGGTGCCAATTAATCCTGTCTAAAAGGGAGTTTTAGACATTCTGGAGCTGCACAGGTTATAATCATCCAAAAGGGTTTTGTGCCTTGTTACTTGCATTGGCCAAACACATTCTATCACCATGTGTAGATAAACAGCTAAAATTGTCCAACTTTTGTGGAATTAGTTGTAATCTGCAGGTTTTTATGTTGATTTAAGTCGCTAGAATCACTCTTGGTAAAATTGTCATAAATTAGGATCAGCCAGAAACTGATGGGGTTTGTGGCCTCATTGAACCTTTATGGGAGGTGTTAAGTTATGGCTCATAAAATAACTGAAAAGGTGGTGATTTGAGAGGTGTTATGTTGTAAATTAGTGTTCTGACCTCATACCCCCAGAGAATAACCAGAGCTCTGGAAGGTCAGCAGAGCCTTCAGAAGCCCCACCAGGGTTTTATTCCCATTTCCAGCTGCACTGGTCATAGGTGTGATCCAAACTGGGTTGTCACAAGCTGGTGATCTGTAAGTTCCCTGACTAGCTGGTGCAGCACAGGGATATCAACAGCTGGACAGCTGTGGGCTCTGCCCTGAGTGTGAATTACGAAAGTGCTTTAATATTTCCAGTCACCGTGAGTCCCTCTGGACAGATCACAACCTCGGGGGCACTGACCTTCGACCGCGCATCCACCGTGGAGGCCACAGCCATCATCTCAGAGAGCCCAGCCCAGGGGGATGTGTTCACTGGAGCCACAGGTAAGAGCTCAGGGATTTGTGTCCTGCACAGCCGTGGGAAAGAGGAAAAGGGGTTTGGGTGCCCTCTGCTGTGGGAAGGAGCATTTTGAATGTAGCATGAAGGATTTATTTCTCAAGGGAGGCACGACATTACCCTCTGTCCTTCCTCTGAAGTCACATCAGCTGCTTGAACTCTTACCAACTGCACAAAAGGAGAAGTTTTGCCCATGTGTGGCATCTGGTAGTGTTCACCTTTGCTGAGTTCCTGGGGTTTAGGTTCATCTCTGTAATTTTTTTTTTACTCATTTAACATAAAATGCTATAAGCCCCTGCCAAAAAACAAACTAGCCGAGGGTTGGAACTGAGTGAAAAATGCCAGAATGAATCAAACAAAGTATAAATGCAGGACATACATTTCAGTTCTTGCAGTTTGAGTCATGCTTTGGGTTGTCAGTTCTGCTGAGGGGATGATTCTGCTCCAAAAACTGGAGTTTGGAGCCCTGGGATTATTGTGGATATGTAGGTGTGTGGGAGGGGACCAGGGAACCTGTGGCTCTAAAAGAGAAAGCTGAGCCTGTGGGAGTCAGGACCAGGCTGCCTTGTTTGCTGACTGTGTGAGAACATGCTGCCATTTCTCATTTCCAGCTTTTGGGAATTACCACAGGGTGTAGGAACTTGTGCAAAATGTAAAAAAATAGGGATTAAAGCAGCGTAAGAATCACTTGCCAGGTGTGTCAGACTGTGATTCCCAATGTTCTTGTCCTCCTGCAGTCCAGGACACCAATGTCCAGCAGCCTTGCCGGGTCTCCCATCCAGAGCCTCACTATCCCAGTTACCAGGACAACTGCCAGATCTCCCCGTTCCCTGAGGCTGCACTGCCCACGGCTCATCCCAAAATCGGTACGTTTGCTGGCCAGCAGGTGACACAGGTCACTGGGCTTGGATTTCTTCTTATCTTTCTCAGCAACGGTAAAGATAGAGGCAGAAAATTAAACTTTCCTCTGTTTGGCTTATGAGTTTTACAATTATTAAGATTTGGACAAGTAGATCGCCCCTCTATGGGAAGTTTTCCACTCCAAATTGAGAACTTTGTTGGTTTCTGCCAGAGGAGGCTGCTGTGATCCTGTGTCCTGTGTCCTCTTGCACTCCCTGCCTTTCCTAAGGCTCTTGCTTCTGGGCTTTTGTCCTCCTTGGGCACTGTGGCTCCACATTTATTTAGTGTTTGATCTGAGGAGACCAAAATCTTCAAAAGCATGCAACAGAAGCTTTTCTAGACATTCTCCCATCTCTTTATTACTCCAGTGGTACTTGCTGAAGGTAGTTTTGAGCAGGTTTGGTGTCAATTTTCCATCCCCTCTGAATGACCTTTATTTACTTGAAGCAGCACAGCATATTCCTGCTGTCCAGAGTCACATCTTGTTGGATTTAAGACTTAGTCAGATCTTGATGTTACTAATTAAACACTGTTTGTTTTATCACCGGTGAATACTTTCTCTTGCCTGATGTACCTGTGCCAAAATGAAGAATCAGAAGTAATTCCTGTGTGATATGTTATCACATGCCACACTAGGATAAATATTGTGCTGGAAATGAAGAGTGGAAAAGGCTCTTCTGCAAACAGACACTGATAAGAAAGACGCGTTTATCTCATACTCATGTCTAAGTGCAAATAGTTCCACACCCCTCATGTGCAAATTGATTGACATTTCAGTTTTAATTAAGGGCATTTACCATGAAATGTCTTGTGTACCTGTGTGGGGAGCTAGCAAGGAAAGGTCACACACATTACAGTGACCTGCAGGAGCTGGGGGCCAAGGCTTGTTCTCTCTCTGCAGGTCAGTCCTGGAGCTTTCAGTCCTTCCTTGAACAGCTATCAGGCAGGAAGTTGACAAGGGTTAAAAAAGGCTAAATTAGTCACTGTCTTACTCAGTGTTCAGTGCTGTCTTGCAAGAAAGCTGGTTTATCTGCAGATGCTTTTCTAAGGAGAGATTCACTGCCGGTGGAACTGCTGGAGTTGCAGCCAGAAGCAGGAAGATGTGCTCAGGACAGTATTTACAGGTGCCTTTCAGACACTGCAGCCTCTACATGTTATTCAAGAACTCCCTGTTCAGGAGATTTCTTAACTCTGGTTCTGAGGAAGAGCTTCTGGCTCCAATAATGGTCTGTTTTAGTGAGAACACTAGTCAGAGATCCAGCAGTGGCCGCTGTGCTGGCACTCCCTGCTCACACTGCAGATGTTTCATCTTCAGTACCATCAGCACTGGGAGAGCTGCAGGAAACAGGCTGGGGGGAGATCTTGGGGTGATAAGTCTGCACAGCCCCAAAGTTGGTGGTACCTTCCTTTTTCTGGAAAAGAATTTAGTGAGGAACGTAGAGGTCAGGTGTTAGTGGATGTCAATGTCTTGGACTGAATTTTATAGCAGATGGTTAGTATTTATTGCTGGAGTTGTATTTTGGAAAAGTAAAGCCAGATAATGTTTCTTCCTGGAATGTTACCTAAGCTGAGCTTACACTGTGGAGTTCCTGTATCTAGATTTAATTTCCTCATTCCGTGATCTCTCAGTGTACATGCAAAGCTAATGTTGTGAAAAGGAGCTGCTTTAGAGGCACAGTAACTGCTGGATTTTTAAAGGGCTTTCCAGCCCACGGTTTTGGAAAGTGCATGTTTGAAATACACTCAGTTTGAGGTGGCTGTTACTGCTGGGTTTATCCCAGTGTTGGGCCAGGGTCCATAACCCTGTCAAGGTCAGGATTCAGGAAGCACAGGGAGTGTGATGTGGATCAGTGCCTGAGTTTTGTGGGTTTGCAGCCCAAGAATTGACGTCTGGGTGGGGATGCTGGGATATTTCTGTGAAGTGCTGGGTCACCGAGTGACTTACTGTAACCTTACCCAGCCATGGTGCAGGGAAATATTGTTGCCAGTGGTGTAGGAATCCCTGCGAATGCTGCTCTCACCACTTCATCATGCTGGTCCACAGCAGTGCCAGGAGGTGTTAAACCCTTCCTAGAGCAAATGCGAGGTCAGGAGGAGGTGTTTGTGTCCTCGGGGTTTTAGAGTGCCCAAGGGTTTGTTCTGCACAGACCTGCACTTTGGGTTGCAGAGGGAAGGGTCAGTTTAGCAAAAACTTCCCTAGACTGGAAATTTTGCAGGCCATATTTTATAAAAGAAACCAAACGACACAGGAAAAAAAAAAAACAGCTCCCAAAAAAACCTGCTTTATGGGAATGAAACGCCCTAATGCTCTCTATGTTGTTTTTTGTTTTTACACCCAGTGTTAACTTCCCTCCCTGCCCTGGCCGTACCCCCCCCAACCCCCACCAAGGCCATGTCACCGTCAGTCGTGAACGGGCTGGAGGTGACGGAGCAGCGGAGCTGGCTGTACCTGGAGGAGATGGTCAACTCCCTGCTCAGCACAGCACAGCAGCTGAAGACCCTGATCGAGCAGGCCAAGCAGGCCAGCTCCTCCTTCCGCGAGGCTGCCGTCACACAGGCCAAGATCCAGGCAGATGTGGAGAGGAAAGAGGTAACTGTGCCACAGGAGCTGAGGGGGCTCAGCCAGGAACACCTCCTGGGCTGGGGAATGGGCAAGCAGCTCCTGCCTGGAACAGTAGCAGCCCTTAGAAATTGTTTCTCCAAGCCTTGAGGGCAGTGTTACGAGAGAAGTATTTCTGAGTTATTTGTGTCCTGGGGAAAGGAATGGAGTGCTCTGGGATTCCAGGAGCTGCAGGCAGCAGGCTGGTTGTACAGACTGTTGGTATCACAATCCTGAGCTCTCTCATCAGCTATCCATAAATTTATGGTACATGGGCACCAAATCTTGGTCTGGGAAAGCTGTTAAGACCCTCTGAGTAAAGTTACCTTTGTGCTACTGAGAAGTTGTGGGTAATGACATCCTGAAAGAAAAGCTCCATGTTTAGATGCACCTCCAAAATACATCCGGATGCTGCAAAAAATGAAAATACTGAGATATTGGTAAGGTTGTTCTGAATTGCAGTATTTTGTGTGGGATTAGTTAAATACAACTGCTCTGGCAGAACCTCTTAGGGCTGTTAAGAAACAGTTCTCTGCACTAAATATATGATCCTTTGGTTACTCTCTCAGTGTTGGCCTCACTGCATTTTTTGGTAAGGGAAAGACATTTAGGAAGAGTACGGGGCAACAAAAGCTTGGTGTGTCTTGCAAGAGCAATTTGACATTTGTAGGTCAGGCCCAAAATGAACAGATTAGAGACAGGACTGACACAGAGGCCTCTGTGCTTGGGCAGTGTAATTTTTTTGAGTGTGCATTAAGCCATTGTTTACATCAGATAAACTTTAGGATGGGCAGAATACATGAAATCACCAAATTCTGTGCCAGAATTGCTGGGGTATAATAAAGATATTCAGGAATGTGTTAATGGATTTTCTGTATAAATTGAAGCGTTGAATTCTGATGAGTGTTGTAACTGGAGTAGCCCTCTGTAAAGCAGTGGTGCCTCTGGAGCCCTGCTCGTTTAAAAGTGAGGTGGAAGATTAAATCAGCAAACAGCTGGGGCATCTGAACTGGTTTTTAGAAAGATTAAACTAGTTCAGGGCTGGAGAGTATGAAATGAACTAAAAAGGGTCAGGCAGTTAAGAAGTGTGAGTCTGACTGGCAAACAGAGGCTTTTGTCCTTGAAAGTAGCAGGGAAACAGTTGGGAATTGAAGGTTATTGGTTTTCTGGAGCTGTTTTTGTGAGAGGTGTGGATATGTCTTGGCTTGATCGTCTCTCATTTCACACCTTTTTGTTCTCTGTGGTTTGTGAATGGCTGGAATTGCTGTGTCAGATCAGGCAGAACCCAATCCACCCTTGCAGGCCACAGCAAGAGGTTTCCCTGCTGCTGCCTTCATCTGCCTGGAGTTTTCTAACTCATTTTATGTCATGGTAACATAAAGGTTTCGAAGGTCGTGGTTTCACAGGAGAATAAATACTGTGCTGTCAGGGCATACACTTGTAAATTAAGCCTTTAATCTCCTTATATGTTGGGTCAAACTCCTGGATGAACCTGCTTCACCTGGAGGTGGGGGTTTAGATTTTTTTGGACTTTTTAACTGTTCCAAATACAAATAGGCCAAGGTTAGCACATAATCCATTTGGGATTGGGTTTGGATTTCATCGCTTTGGGACTCCCATCCCCCTTGCCAAGCATGGCAAGACAACCCTTCACATTACACTCCAGCTGGGAAGTGACATGTCTGTTGTGTTTTCCTCACAGCAGTACCAGAGTCAATTATTCCAACAAACAGAGGATGTGGATGGGAAAACGGAAATCATCATCAAGGTAAGCTGGAGATATCTTGTGTGTTGTGAAGGGTCTTTTGGTCTTTGTCTTATTCCATTTCAGTTTGTCATTGCCACAGATTCCTATGCTTTGTGTCTGGCCTGCTGGCACAGATCTGAGCCTTCCCATTGCTCCAGGCAGTGTCTTCCCTTTCCCAAGCCATCCAGGTTGCCACACCCCTCCATTGTCACCTGGCCACGTACATAATCTCACTCACCTCTGCGTGGTGGTGCTGCAGCTCTGCTAGGTGGATGTCACTGATCTGTGACAGGAAGGAACTTGCTTCCTTTCTGTCCTGTGAACTGATTTTCATAACTCTACAATTCCCTCTGGCTGTTGGAAGGAATTAGTTCAGGACTCATGACTGAAGCCCTCAGAGCTGTGTGTGTTCCTCAGTTCTCCTTCAGATCTCCAGGTACAACTGCACACACACTGTCTTTTCCCCATTTGGCAGGAACTGTACAGGTTACAAACAGCCCCAGTCAAGTGTCCCCATGGGTCAGGCTTTGCAAGTCCCAGATTGCCACTCTAAGCCATTTTTGGTGTCCCAAATCCCCAGTTGTACATCAGGAGCACAGACACAGTTCAGTCACACCAGCTGTTCCCTGCAGGTACATGGAAAGGTGTGAGCAGGGGGTATGATAAATGGGGTGTTAATCAGGGCATTGCTTTGGGGGTGGTTTCGCTCAAAGGAGAGAAGGAGCAGGAGGAACTAAAGAGCCCAGGATACTTTCACAGCCTGCTTCCTGCCACTGCTGCTTGACGTGCTAATGATTTGTCAGGAATTTAATGAGGTGGAAGTGGAATGCTCTGTGAAGTGCTTATTTTGGTGGTAGTTCAGTGATGTTTCTACCTAAATATACAGGTTATGTTAATTGGTGTCACTGAGGTAAGATTAAAGCGATAGACACAAAAGCATCCCCTGAAAGGCAGGTGTGATTTTTCTCCTGTGTATCCTATCTCACATTGCTTCTGGATTTAAATCCTTGCTCCTATTAGAGCCTTCTTCATTTGACTCCTTTTTTCCCTTATGCTGTCATGCTGCTGACTGCAAAGTAACAAATCCCTTTCTTCTCTCTAAAACCAAGGAACGATTAAGCTGAAGGATCCCATCCTTATCCCTGATCCTGTTCTTCCTTAGACCCTTTCTCTGACATACACAGGATTATAAACCCAACAAAAGCACCAGTGAAATCTGCCTTAAACCTTTCAGTTTGGGATAAACTCAGACCTTGGGTATCAACAGCCTGTGTACAGCTTGACTTGGTTGTTTGGGATACATCTGCCCTTGGGATACACCTGATTCCTGCTGAAGCCTGCAGTTACCTGGGTGATGGATACCTGACCTGTGTGGATGGAGGTGTCCCTGGGGCAGTGGGGATGGATTTCCATGACCACTTGGTGTCCCACCCACGGTTTTTAAGGGCTTCCTGCCTAACAGAAAGGAAAACAGAGGTGCATTCCATTTTCCAAAGTGATCCCTGCTAGAACTGCAGGAGAGCAGGTCTCTGAGCACGTATCCAGAAGAGACTGGGCCTGTTTGTTTTGTGTTGATGTGCTGAAGGTGTTTTGGGAAATGGGGGCTTTCCCACTACTCCCACATTCCAGCAGGTGACAGCCCCTGTGTTGCACCTTGATGACCTCCCTGGGGCTGCTGTGACACAGCCACTCTCCATCCCTTCCCACAGCAATCCTGTGTCAACTGCGGGCGGGAGGCCACAAACGAGTGCACTGGGTGCCACAAAGTCAACTACTGCTCCACCTTCTGCCAGCGGAAGGTACGGCGTGCCTGGGACTTGGGATCCAGTTCCCTGGAGGGGCTGTGGGACCCTGGGAAGAGTCACCTGATGGAGCAGAGCCGGGCAGCCAGCGCAGAATGCTGCATGGATCAGGCATTCCAAACCCCCTGCCAGTGTGATCACCAGCAAGGCTGTAGTGATGGGGCAGGGCTGCAAGTTGGGATGGGGTTAAACGGGTGGGGAAGGTCCCAGGGTTTGCACACATCTTCCCAAAGGTGATCCAGAAAATCAGAGGAACATTCTGCTTAGTCCAATTCCACCTCTACTGTTGATGCAGTGTGTGGCTCCTTTCCCCTCCATCACTGGTCTGGTCTGTGGGGCACTGGAGACCTGCTCCCACCTGTGCTGGAGGAAGCGCTTCCCACACAATGGCTTTTCCAAGGGCCTGGTCCCTTCATGACCTCTCCCTCTCTCTCCCCTCCCAGGACTGGAAGGACCACCAGCACATCTGCGGCCAGTCAGCCACAGTGACAGTTCAGGGTGATGAGGTGCACGTCACAGACAGTGTCATGGAGAAGGTCACCGTGTGAGCAACCTACCTCCGCAGCTGTTCCTGGGCACGCGGGGCCGGCTGGATCGGGACCCGGTGGGAATGGTCTGTCCTGTGCCAACGGCACTCTCCTCTCTAGCAGAATCATTTTTGATTGGCTTTTTGATACTGTGACAGCATTTGTCTACGCCCAATCCCCTTTCAAAACTTACAGAGACTGTGAAAACCCTCATCTGGAACCCCTCCCACACACACACTGAGATCCCCCTTTGGCCTTGGGAGGCTTTGCCTTTTCCCAACTGGATCCTCCACCGTGTGGATTACAGCAATCTCTTCATCTCTCTTGAGATGGATCTAATGCAGGTGCTGCAAGGAGATGTGCCAGTGTTTCCTTCTCCCGGGGCCTCCTTACCTCTTGTTTGAGAAGAGAAATGGACCTTTGTTTGGTTTATTTAACTGCCTTGACAAACTTGGTACAAGTTCTTAGTTTGGCACTGGAACGATTTTTGTTTTTCCTGTGTTCCCTCTGTGCTGGGCAAATTTGGAACACGTTGGAGCTTCTGCATTTAAATATCATTGACAAATAACATGTTGTTAAATAAAATGCAGTGAAAGCCTGAGTGAGCCCAGTGGTTCCCTTTAATCCCCAGGGCAGCACTTCAGGTCCGGGTACCTGCACAGCTGGGAGCAGCAGCAGCTATACGTGTGTCTCTGCTCCCTATCTGGGAGGTGTTTGCTCCACAGGGAAGCACAGCCTCATCCAATAGCCTGGAATGTCACTTGTAGCATCCACTTGGCCAGAAGCAGATTGGATCAAGGTCAAGGTGAGTGCCCATGGACACAGGGCTGTCCTGTCCCGTAGGAGCTGCTAATTAGAGATGTGACCATTAGAGAGTTATTTGCTTTGTTCACTGCAACAAAAACATTAAATTATTAATGTACTTCTTTACTAATTAAGCTAATCAGGTGCCTTTACTTGTGGTTGGAGATTTTGGAGGAGTTTTGGCAGGCTCACAAACTTCTGGTTGGTGGTTTGGGTTTGTTTTTAGCTTCAGGCGTAGTCCCTGTGATGGGTCACAACCCCCACGAGGGGTCACTTGTCCTGGCTGGTTGTTCAGTTGAGTGGTTACAGCCCCTGTGAGGGGTCACTTTTCCTGGCTGTTGTTTGCTCTGGTTTTGTGTTGGTGGATGAGGATGGTTGTTCAGCTCCTGCTACAGGAAAGGCCACCTGAACCATGGAGTGATCCAGCATCACACAGAATGTCAAAAGGAGAAAATTCTATCCAGAGCTACAAGAAAGTTAATAAGAGAGAAAAATGCAGTGGAAAAGACTTAAGTTTTAGGCTGGAGGTTTCCTTCCTCTGCGAATCTTAAAGGTCTGTTACATTGCATACCATGTGTCACAAGGTGGTGGGAGCTGGTTTTCCATCCCTGGCAGCCCCATGGTGCCTCTCAGAGATGCCCCCAACTGGTTTGCCAGTGGTGGGCAGAGATGGGGCTCCAGCACAGTCAGTGCCAGGTGGTGAGTGTTGCTTCCTGGCTGTTTTCCTGGAAAAGCTTTTCCTCCTAATGCAGAGCCAAGTGGGCCCAGTGGCGTCAGGGCCAGAACCATGTTCCCATGGAAAGCCAAGCAGAAGGTGAGGCAGGATGGGAACAGAAATTACCTGTGATACTCATGGGAAGGACAGAACAGGCAACTCCCTCCATTCCCAGAGCAAAATGCCCACTCCTACTTCCCAGAGTAATACTTGAGTACTGGCAGTGGTTTCTGCTCACAGTGAGATGCTGATTGCCTGTTTTCTAGAGCATGGAAACAGTTAATTGAGGAGACAGTCTTAATTGAGCCCATGGTAACACAGCACATTCCCAGAGTTTCTTGTGTCCCACATTTGGATGCAGCAAAGGCGGCTTTGAAGTGGCACCTCTGGAGTGCTAAAGCTGCACTTCCAGCATCAAGTGAGGCCTTTGGTTGCAAACTATTCTTGTTGCTTCCCTGTCCACCATGGCTGGTGTGAGCAGCAGAGCTCTTCCTGGATTGAGGACCAGCAGAGCTCTATGGATGGGTTAGCTGGGACACCAGGAATGCTGGCTTGCCAGGTCTCCTGCTTGGGAGGGGCGTGAGACAGAAACTGAGTCCCCACTGTCCTCACTGAATAGCTGTCTTTATCCAATCCACTGTCCTGATACAATAGTTTGTGGCCAAGTGTAGCCAAGCCTTGGTCACTGTTGGAATTTTGTCTTTACTGAAAAAATTTGAAAGAGAGTGGGGCAACTTCTCTAAATTGTGGAATTGTAGGTGTGACTCAGCTGGCATTAAAGCTCTTGAGAAGTTTCCCCTGGGGCCCTGGTACCTGGGGCAGCTGTGCTACAACGCAGCAAGGGAGAGAGCTCAAAATTGAACAATATAATCATGTGGGAATTGAGTCTGTTTGTTTCCTGAGGAGAATTTCATTGAGCAATTGCTGTTCTTAGTTAAAGAAACACTCAAGATGTTGCTGCAGTACTCTTTTCCGTTTTGTTTCCAAGCGAATTCCCCCCCTAAAAAACACCAATCACATACAAAATCATGACTTGGAAGACAGTAATTTTGTGCAATATTCCTTTTCTCCCCTCCAAGCCTCAGCTACGAGCATTAGCTGGTCCCACTGGCTGCTCTTGCTGTTGCTGCACTCAGGTTCACCTAAAGGCATGAAAGATTTCTTCCTGTGGCTGGAAATGGTTCCTGGTAGGAATCCTATGGCTTGATAAAGAATTCTGGAGCACTAGCAATAACATTATGGTGCCTTTGTAGGACCCTTGTTAAACATGAGTGAAATCAGCTTTTGAATTTCAAATTATCAAGGGTAAAGGGAAAGTAGGTTGCACAGGTAGATGTCACCCCACAGCCCTGTTAATGCCACCCTGGAGCCAGAAGATTAGAAATTATTATCCCTGCTTACATCAAGAATTAAAAAAGAGGCCGGAAACCTGCAGTTTCCAGTGGGAAGAGGATCTAAGCTGCATCCACTGGTACTCACCTGTGACACCTTATTACAAGGAGCTGGGGAGCAGCTTCCTTTGGCTGCCTTGCTCCTCCCTCTCCCCTCCTCCCCAACAAAGACAGCAGGCCGGGGACAGAAATAGGTCTTTAATGAACTATACAAAAAATCACCCAGTGGTTCCTCCTCCCTGGAGGTTCCTCCTCTCCACCAGTCCCAGAAGGCTCAGCAGAAGAGGTGCAAGACTTTGCGGAAGAAGTTTCTGAACTCTGCATTGAACACGGTGTAAATGATGGGGTTGAGAGCACTGTTGACATAGCCCAGCCACGTGACAATGCTGGTGACTTGAGTGGGGACAGCACAGGACTTGCAGAGCGCCCTGGTAATGTGCACCACAAAAAAAGGTGTCCAGCAGAAGAGGAAAGCACCTGCCAGGACAATAAAAAGAGAAGGTGATGGGAATGTTCAAAAGGGTTTAGTTTAACAAAGCCCAGACCAAACAAGACAGAGGCAGCTTGGAGTTCTCAGGGAACAGGTAGAAGCTGTGCTGACCTGTGGAGCTGGGCCTACACCCAAACAAAAAATTGGGATGTCTTTCCTGTCCTAAACATTGATGAAAAGTCTTCAGTTAGTCTCACTTTGGCTTGAAATGTAAGATATTGGGAGTTACAGGTTTGCCTTGAAGGAAACTTGGTTATAAACTACATGTGTTCTTTCCCAAGGGTGGTGCTCTAGCACTGCTCTGGCACCCTGGATCCCCACAAGTCCCTGCCCTGTGGTGGCACAAGGGGGTGTTTTTCCCACCCAGCCCAGCCATTCCCTGCGGATACTCACCGACGACGACTGGCAGCACCCGCATGGCCTTGCGCTCCCGGCCGTTGATCTTGGCCCGCTTGCGCCCGTGCCCCGGGTGTGGGTACCTGAGGTGTGGGTAGGACACAGTCTGGATCCCATTGCTCATCCCACAGTCCCCAGGGAGGCCAGCGTGGCTGTAAGGGCTGCGCTCCGGCGGCCCCAGCTGGCTTTGCTCCTTCTCTAGGAAGGTCGGGGGGTGATACAGCTTCCTGTTGGCCCCGTAGATGCAGCCCCTCAGCTTGGCCTTCCTGGCCTCTTCCCAGCGCTTGAGTCCTTGGAACATGCCACAGTACAGCACCAGCATGACGGGGCATGGGATGAAGAAGGAGCAGATGGAGGAGTACACAATGTAGTTGTCATCCTCCAGCTGGCACAGGCTGGGGTCCCGGTTTGGGACGTTGTTGAGGCCAAATATGACAGGAGATGCAACAGCAAAGGCAAATATCCAGGTGGTGGATATCAGGATCAACTGCCGCAGGTCGATCTGTTTCCGGTTGTAGTTGAGCGGGACTTGAACAGCGATAAACCTGCCAACACAGCCCCGGGTGAGTCAGGCCTGGTGTGGGGATGTAACCGAGGGGCCCCAAAGCTCCTTGGCACTGTCCTTCCCCACATTCATTTACTTTACCTAGCCAAGCCCTGGGCTACAACCAGAGCACCCAAGGGGCAGCTCAGCCTCCTGATACAGCTGTGCTTTCAGCTTGGCCATCCCTGATGGGAAACAAACATTGTGACGGAGGATGGTAGGGGAGGGCAGGATCTTCCCTGTGTGGGAGCCTGGCAAAGGTGTATGGAAGTGGCATGACACACTCAGGACACACTCAGGACACAGCCAGAGCAGGCAGACACTCACCGATCCACACTGATAGCACACAGGTTGAAGATGGAGGCCGTGCACAGCATCACATCCATGGTCATCAGGGTGTCGCACAGCACCATGCTCAGGGACCACACACCTCCCTGGAACTGAAAAAATCCCTGGGGTCAGCAGGTGCCTTTAAAGTGACAGGGAACACCACCATGCCTGGGTGCTTCAGCCACTCATCTTTCCTCCAGACAAGCAGCCCAAAGCCAAGTGCTTCTCCCATGACATGATGCTTCCAGCACAGCAGTGGCACACAGGAGTCAGCCCCACACAGGAGCTCACAGCCTGTTCAGGGCTTCGTGGGCCTGGCCTGGCTGGAGAACTGAGCCCCCAGGCTGTGAGTACAGCCAAGTGAGTTGTGCTGGGCAGAGAAATGGCCACAGGACAGCCCCTGCTGCTTTGGGTGAGTGTAGGAGCCCCCAGACTCCTCACGGCCCCAGAACTCATCACCCCAGGGTCTCCCCAGCACAACATTCACTGCACAGGCTTGGTGCCTGAGGCAGCAAGTGGCAGAGCACAAAGTTCCTCTTCTACTTCCTCTTCTGTTCTTCCCACTGCTCCTATGTCCTGTTAGCAAAAAATGTGAATGGTTTCCCTTTGTTACACAACTGTTCTGTCCTGGCAGGCAAAGCACAAGTCCAGGCCATGGAGAGCACGGTCAGGCAGTCAGATACAATTTCTGACTCTCTCTGCACAGTCCCAAGTGCCAGGGTAGAGCAGCAGTGACCAGTGTCGCTGCTCCAAATGAGTGGAGGTGTTGACTGCCATGCTTTGTGATTTTCAGCTTCGTCATCTTGGCCCATGGCAGAGGACAGGCAGCAGGACATCAATAGCTGATGCTGGTAAGGCAGAAACTACTTGCAGCAGTTTGTTCCAACCGAGCGCTCCTCTTGCCCAGGTACAAACCTGCCCTGTTGTTTTAGCATTAAAGCACTTTTTAGGCTGATAAAGAAATATGTCACCTCGATCCTATTCCTGTGCCATTATTCCCATGAGCTCCTTCAGCAAAGGCACAGACCTCTCAGTGTGCTCACACCTGTGCAGATAACCAGGAGGTTCTATGGGCTGTTCCCACTAGGGCAGCAGGAAATTTTTTTCTCCCAATTTGTGGCTGTTAGGAAAACTCCACTGTCCTTTGGGTCCCTCTGCAGAGAGAGGTTCAGGTAAGAACCAAACACTCTGTACAAATAAGTGTGATTTTAGCTTGCAAACAAAGTGTTCAGTAGCAATGGCCCCTTGTCACACAAAATATCAAACACTATCAATATTCTCTATATGCTCTTATTAAAACATATGGTAAATATTACTATAGTATATATTGCTACATGTAATATATATAATTTATGATGTATGTTTACCTGTAGATAATGTGCATCATCTAATGTATATCATTTACTATATGTTTTTATCTATTGTAAATGTGCTACATAACAATGATTTTTATATCTGTACATATAAGTCCCAGGGACTTTTTCCTATATAGCAGTAGTCAGGCAGTGCTTGTGGAGTGTAGCATTGCTGCCCTTCTGCAGGGTTCAGGAAGCAGGTATGGATTTGTTCCTGTGCAGGTGCTGAGCAGCAGGTTCTGGTTTCATTCATCCCAGCACAGAGCAGAGCCACGTGGAGAATGCACTCCACGGAACAATGAGGAAGTGCCAAAACCCCTGCCCCTGCCAAGAACAGGACAGGCAGCTCTGCAGGGATTAGTATCAGGCAGTAGTGATGTCAGGCCCAGGATTATGATTAGAGGAGCTGTAAAGCCAGAGGAGACTCTGAAGTAACTGGCTATTTTTGTACCACATCTCCTTGAGATACCTCCAGGGGAGGGCTGGAGTGAAACCTGAATGCTTCATTCATCCTCTTCTCTAGCACAGAGCAGCCACCCCAAACTGAATTTGGAACCTAAGTTATCAAAACCCAAATTTTTGCCAAGCTCGCTGGGATCCTGACAAATTCAGTTCAGCTTATGTGAGAGACAACTTGGTTTTGGGCTACAGTTTTCCAAACCTGTTTTTGATTTAGGGGTACTAATTCATTCTGAAAAGGACAAGAACTCTGAGGCTGCAGCATCTTCAGAGGATGTGAGGTTCAAGTTGAGTACTTGGAAAATGCTACAGATCCTTCCCTTTCCTCGCCAACCCCCAAGACTCTGGCTTTGGGGAAGGTGCTGGGAGAGAACTTCCCATTACATGGTGTTTGTCACCTGCCCACTTTACAAAATGTGCCAAGGACCCCTCAGATGGGAGAGTGACTTTGGATTAGAGGCTTTGCTGGGCCATGTGATTAAGGGGTACCTAATTACAGGAGACTGCTGCAGATTAGCCCATCAAGGTACACAGTGTAAAGCTGTAGGGATCACACACAGCTCAAGCCGCCTTTAGGAAGTGCTCCAAGCAGCTCCACCTTCAGTGGTTCTTGGGGTTCTTCTCTCTTCCAGAATACAATGAAGTTATGGAGATTTTATAGGATGGTGGATGGCAGGAGGCAGACTTGGCTTCTCAAACACCCATGCAGCTGCCTTCCTAGTCAGCCCATTTCAGCATCCATATTCCTAAGCTCAGATGATTTGCAAGGAAAAATCTGCCTTCTGAACCAGCCCGATGCCAGGAGAGCTCTTATACCTCCAGTGCTCCTGAGGCCATGAGCCAGGACAGGGCCAAAAGTTCTAGCTGTATTTCCTGTGATACCAGGTCTTGTCTCAGTCCTGCCATACGCAAAGAACAGCAGGAGCCTGAAAGAGAATTAGGAGATGCCCAGCTGGACTTTGAACAAGCCTCTACCTCAGCACAGCCATGGCTCAAGGGCATGGCATGGAGTGAGAAGGCTGTGGCACCAACTGGAAGAGGAAAAATCCTTGCTAGTGGGCAAAGTCCAGCATCAGAGCCAAAGAATTGTCCCTATGTCCCCAAGAAGCTGACACTGGGCTGTGACAGCTGCCACATTGCCCAGAAGACACAACACAGCCTGCAAGGGGAGAGAGAGGAGAGGGAATGGGACACAAGACAAAGGTGCCTCATGTCTGCTCTAGTGTCCTTTCTTAATTTAAATCATTGAGGTCAAGGTTTTTCAGAAATTAAAAGCAATCTGATCATCCACCTGAGACATTATGAAGGCCTGAAATTCCAAGACACCTCTCCCAGTTATTCATCCCTGAAAATAAGCTCCTGAGCACTGATTTATAACTGCTGGCCTGTCTCATCTCCCCAGTATTTTGTGTGGTTCAGGCATTAGCCAGGTACAGAAGAAAATCTATTTCACATTAAAGCTCTAAGATTCCAGGAAAGACTAATCCTGAATCCTGCTGCAAACAGGCTGATGTGCATTCACAGAGAGCCACAGGAAATTTGGAGAGGGTAAAAGTCTGGTCTCTCGCCAGAGGAACTGCGTCATAAGCACACATAAGACACGGAAAGGAAAGAGATGTTTTAATGCCACACCACAGAAAGTTTTAGGCAGAGTGGCATCACCCTCACCATGAGAACAGCTCATGTCATTTGTCTTGGCTGCTCCACCGCTCTGCCTGCTGGGAAACACTCATATTCCCTGACCTGGAGAAGGAGCCAGGTGAACACGCAAATCTGCTAAAAGTGTTTCCTCTTTTCCGTAATCACTTCCACGGATCTCAGTGGCAAAGATGTTTACATAACCAACACCCTCAGCTCCTGCCAGCGGCTGGCTGGCTCAGCTCTGGCACTTGGGGATTAGGAGTGAGCTGATCAGAGGAGCACTGCAGGCACAGGGACAGGTACAGGCACAGGTGTGCTCCACAGCCCAGCCCAGCCCAGCTGGGGACGGGGTACTGGTGCCTGCCCTAATTGCTGGGATGCCTCTGCTCACTGAGGATGGCATGAACTGCTGCTGTGACTCCTGCCAGTGTCACACAGTCTTTGGGACTCCTGCCACTGTCACAATGCTTGGGCAGAGGAAACAGTTACACACCAGGCCCAGCCTTTGGAGCCGTGCAGCTCCCTGCCAAAGCCACCCAAGAGCCTGGTGATATCCTGAGTGCCTCCTCAGCTAACCTCTGTTTCAGTGCTACCACTTATCCAGGCACACTCTGGTATCTTCTGGTCTCTCTTCACATAAAAAGACGGAACTTTGGTCCTCAGGAATTTCTGTGGATGCTTGGAACTGCCCTAGGCCTCCTCAGCTACAGAAGTAGCTGAGAAGAATGATGAAGAATGTGGCTTTCTAATCAGCACAATGGAGGTAACAAGGGAAAAGCAAATCCACCAAAACCAATGGCACAGTAGAAAAAGCAGGCATCTCATGCTTCTGTTCTTCACTGGTTCCTCTCATGGGTCCACAGATAAACTGGTCACTCCGTAATACCTGTTCCAGAGAGGTCACAATGTCCTGCAAAATCCTAGGGCCCAGTAGAGACCACTGTAAGCTCTAATCTGTAGCCTGCCTTGCCTAAGGGAGTGCAGGCACTGAGCATGGCATGGAAGAGAGGAGAGATGCCGTCCCACATCTGGGAGGAAGGTCCACATCACCAGCCACCACATGTATGGGTGGAAGAACCTCGTATTTTACACTGTGGATACCTTCATCCACTTAAGCAGGGAAATACCCTCAGCTGGTACTAACAGGCAGGTTCCAGCAGCCCACCCACCCATCCAACAAATCTCCCCACAAGCACCAGGCTTTAATCCATGCCTGGCAGTTAAACATTTATCTCCCTGTTACAGAGAGAGCCGCTCAGCCTCAGGAGCGGGTGTCCCGGCCCGGGGCAGACCCCCCGGAGCATCTCCAGTGGGTGAATTTGGGGCTGGGGCGGCGGCAGCCCGGGACCCGCACAGCGCGGCTCCGCTATCCCCGTCCGCGGACCGGTGCCCGGGGCTCGGAGCTGAGAACCGCAGTGCTCCCACCGCCCCCCGAGCATCCCGGGGCGCAGGTGCTGCTCCCGAGGGCGATGACACTCACGGTCCGGTGCCCGGGGCTCGGAGCTGAGAACCGCAGTGCTCCCACCGCCCCCCGAGCATCCCGGGGCGCAGGTGATGCTCCCGAGGGCGATGGCACTCTCGGACCGGCGGGATGGAGGGGAGGAACAAGCCCGGAAAGCCGTTCTGACCCCCGGTATTGGGTCTGTCGCCCACCCCGCCGGCGCAGCCCCGTCACCTCCCAGCTCCGCGGGCGCACACGCCACAGCCCCCCGTCCCCACGGGCACCCCCGGGACGCCTCACCTCGGAGTACACGTAGAGGGGCAGGACGAGGACGGCGAGCAGCAGGTCGGCCACGGCGAGGCTGACGATGAAGTAGTTGGTGGTGGTCTTGAGCGCCCGCTCGGTGCAGACGCTGAGACAGACCAGCCCGTTGCCGCCGACGATGAGGAGGATGAGGAGGATGCCGAGCACCAGCGCGGCGATGCTGTGCCCGGCGGCGGGCGGGGGTCCGGCCGTGGCGTTGCCCATGGCCCCGGGAGCCGGGCCGGCCACCGGGGGTGCCCGCGGGAGGAGCCTCCGCCACCGCCCCGCCCGGCCCCGCGGGCACAACTGGGTCACCAAGCGGCTTAGGGGGCGCCGAGGGGCTGGGGGGGACGAGCCCCCGCTGTCCCGGACCCTGCAGAGCCCCCCCGAGCTCTCACAAGGTGGTGCTCTCTTAAGCAGTGCAAGACGGAAAACTTGAAATTATTACAGGTTGGGCAAATACCTGTATTCCAAGGAATGTGCAGAATCTGGTAATGTCTAGATGTTTATAAATTATAAACCTGAGTGAAGGTCCAGAGAGTCCATAACTAAATCTGAAAATACTGCCAAGACAGGATCCTGTGAACATCTTGGAGCACAGAAGAAGGATTCAAAGTGGTCTTGGTAAGTTGGAGAAACTGGCAGATACAGGATGAGGTTCAAAAGGAGTTTTACTCCCTACCTTTGCTTGGGCAGCAATAATCAACTACAGAAATGCAGGATTGAGGAAGAAACCATGCAGGCAACAAGTGTGGGAGCAAAGGTGGGGAGGCAGGTCACCAGCTGAACACGAGGGCTGGGATGTTGTATTGCTGAAAATGAGAAAAAAATGCTGTTTAAGAGGTATCTGTGCACCTGCAGGGTCAGGCAGGAAGGACCCTGATGGTCAGGGATGCTGTGACCCCTCATTTCTAGCCCAGATGGCTTGGGAGATGTGGGACCTCTGTCTAGCTGTGCCACCAAGCCTCAGCCCAGATGTTAATGCCAGGAAAATATTCAGAGCAGCCTGGGCTTTGTGAAGGCACTGGGAAGAGAAGGCATAGCAGGAAAGGGACATTTGCACTCCATGGAGGAGGAAAATTACATGATTGGAAGCTTTTTATGAGACAAGGAGCTCCTAAGCTGTGTTTATAGGCTGCAGCTTTCAGAGTTTCATCCAAACTATTGAGACTTGTGGGAGAAATCCTCTCTCCAACCGCTGCCCTGGTTCCCCCCAATTCCCTACTCTTTTTTGGAAAAGGCCATGGTTACCCTCAGCAGGTGCAGCATGGGAAGGGCAGAGCCCAATATTCAGCCATGGGACACAGATCCAGGTACTTCTCTTGGAGTGGATTAACAGCAGCTGATCCACATAGTCTGTTTTGCCCAATGGCCACAGCCCCACAATTCCATACAGGAGAAGGAGGAGAAAATCCCCTTGGTTTAAGCACTTTGCTGACAGTCTGGCTTGCCAAATTCTGTCTCCAGAAGTGTAGCTTCCAGGTCTGTCCTAAAGAATGCCATCCCTTTAGTAGCTGCAGAGCTGTATAACCCCTCCTTCACATCCCAGTGTAGGTTTGCCATCCTCACACTGATCCCAGTACCCATGGATTTGTCTAGTCATCTCCCTTTTCCAGTATGGAGAGACACTTCTACCTGCTCTGAGTGGGCTCAGAACTCCCACCAGCACTGGAGTGGGTACTCACGTGCCTATATCTCTGCATTCCTTTGGGAACAGTTTGTGTTGAATTTAGGTGGGCACAAGAGTGGCTGCACACCCATCAGGTCAGGAGCTCATTTCTGGGACCTCATCTGCTGGGAAGTTCAGACAAAGAAGATGGTTTCCATCACCTGGCCACAGCTTTTCCCATCCGTGGTTAGTCCCTAAAACCTGACCCCTGGCACAGCTTCCCCTCAGCAAGGAGCTGGGACAGCAGAACTGCTTTTATTAGAGCCCTTTTTACTCTGAGAAATCAACTCAAATTAGTCCAAGGAGACTTTGAAGTGCATTAGTGAAAGTGTGGACAGAATACTCTTAATTTATTGATGTTTAAACTACCTGAGCAGCCAAGGGAGCAGGACTGAAGTGTGACTGTCATCCTGCCTTCCCACAGGGATTAATGCTATTTATCTAACCCTCTTCAACAGTTAATTTACATTCATTATATTGATTTTTCCTGGGGCTTAGTGCTGAATGACTTGATTCTCAGTGTGGAAGGCCATATTCCAGACTAACAGGGCCTTAATCCTAGACTGGTTTAATCCTGCAGTATATTAAACTAATGTGAAATAAGGCTTTTGACTTCCAAAAACGAGCAGCCATGCAAAGCACTAATTAGGACAGTGCTTCCATGGCAAACAGGCTGCAGACATTAGACACAATTCCTTTCTTGGGTCAGAACTTCCCTCCTTGAAGAGGAGAGGGAAGGTCTGTCACACATCAACATATCAGAAGAAATCTTATCATGTCACTGCAAGGAAAAACAGATGGCAAAGGACAATCACCCTCCTGGGTCACCCTCGTGGAAAGCAGGGGCAGTTCTGTCAAAGTGAGGACTGGGAATGCTTAGAGCACCTTTGGAGAGTCTCTGGTGTTGGTGGTGCTTTGTAACAACCCTTCTTTGCTTGACTGCACTCGTGTCCTGCAGTGTCCTGGTTCCCTATCCCCATCCCGGCTCTGGCCAGGAGGTACAGGGGCTGTGGAAGACACCATGGCTACTCCTTGTGTCAGGAGAATGGCAGCACCAGGAAAACAACCAGACCAACAAAGCAATGAGACATTTGCCTTGTCTGGAGGTTTGGAGTGTTTGTAAAAGAAACTCGGGAAGATGAGCAGTGTGATTTGTGGCTATGGTAGAGCTGATCCCCACCAGGGAGACAGGAGGGGTCCCCCAGAGACACCACCATCCCCAGATTAATTAATTGAGGATTTTATTCCCAGCCAGTTCTAAGGATCAGGAAGGTCAGGAAGTGAGGCATCTGTCAGAGTCTCCAAAAAGAGATGGAACATTTATCATCATAGCTTTTCACATCTGAGGCACAAAATGTTTAAATAAAAGAGGGGAACAATGTGGCTGCCAAAGTTTCAGCACAGATGTGACAAACTCAGATGATGAATAGTGCCCTGATAGCTGGGAGCAGCATTCCCATCTGTCTTCAGGTTCAGGGCAAAGAGAGGGAAGCAAAGAGCTCTTAAGGCCAAATGTGTTCCTTTTATTTGCTGGACTGAGCTGGGCAATTCTCTGTGAGAATCTCATGGTCAGCAAAGCCACCCTGCTTTCCAATCTCCTGTAATGCATTTCCCAGAAAAGAGGCAGAGGCAGCATCCTGCCTTTCCAGTGAGCTTTTGTGGGAGAGGGAAGAGCATGGCACAGCTCTCTGGGCTGCTCAGGCTCTCCAAGAAGTTGCAGGGATTTATGTACATGCTGAATGGATCTGTTGACATTTACCATCCTGATAAGTTACAATAAATCCCTGTAAGATGTAAAAACTAATGCTAGTGGTTATCTGGGGGGATGAAACTATGGAGAAAATGCCTGGATTTTCCATCTCTGTTTGCTTGGAGTCAAAACCAGATGTTTTTGTGGATGCCTTGTTTCAGCTTAACCACATCATTGATGTCACAAAAGGGTACCCTGGTGAAATACAAGGGTTTGTGGCACAAGGCAGATCAAAATGACACAATGCAAGAGCCCCTACTGGTTTTAAAACATCAGTGAGCTTATTACAGCCACTTGTCAGGAAAAACATCCTGGGCAGGGGGAGAAGTGGGAAACAACACAGGCAGGGAAAGGCAAGGACTTTGTAAATGCACCTCTCTCCACCCTCCCCTTGACAAAACCTGTTCCTGTTCCCCTGGAAGGGGTGTCCTTTCAGACAAGCCTGTTCTGGCTCCCCTGGAAGGGGTGTCCTTGCAGGTTCCTGACAAGGCCCAGAGAGGGGATGCAGCTGATGCAGCCCAAGCAGCTGTGTCAGGAGCTGCTGTGCATGGCACACCTGGAACAGTTGGGCCAGGACACTGAGCATGCCATTCTTCTCATTCAAATGAATTCCCTGAAGTGCTTTCTCCTTTTCCCCAGGCACAGCAAACAGCTGGAGCCGAGACCGAGGCTGCTGATGCCAATTAAAAGTGTGACAGGAAGCTCCTGTGTGCAGGGACAGGGCAGCTGCCAGCTGGGCCTCCAGCAGAGCTGGGCCAGGAGGGCAGGGATGGAGCAGGCATGGGAGGAAGCCACCCAGTCCTGTCCTGTAGTGTCCCTGCAGTGGGATGTGTTGTTCCATCCGTGCAGCTATCCAGGGACACTGCCTGGGGACAGGCAGGGTGCTCCCACTTGGACAGGGCTCGAGAAGGTTGGGAAGGAGTTCCAGAGGGTGTAAAAATCCAGCAAGTGATTGATGGCAGTGGCAGCTTGTCTTTAAAAAGCTCTTCGTGCTTCCTTGGTGACAGGGAGATGGCCACGATGCACTCACAGGTTGGGAAAACAGAGCTCCCTCCTTCCTGTAAAAAACAGCCTGTACCCTGGGCCTGGCTTTTCCTCTTCTGGGTCACAGTGCCAGTCCTGTTAAAAAAAACCCTTCTTTCCCCCTGTTGTGTCCATTCCCGAGCAGGTGGGAAGAATCTTTTCTAAGGAAGGATTTCCTCACAGAAGGGGGGGTCAGGCATTGGAAGGGGCTGCCCAGGGAGTCCCTACCCCTGGAGGTGTCCAAGGAATGACTGGATGTGGCACTCAGTGCTCTGGGCTGGGTGGCAAGTTGGGGATCAGCCACAGATTGGACTCGATGGCCTGGGAGGTCTTTTCCAACCTAAATGATTCCCTGACTCTATGATTTGCTTGCAGGAGGGAAGTGCCTCATCACATTCCTTCCACATTCAAGGCTGTTCCCTCCTTGCCACAGGTGTACTGCTGTGGGATGAGCCTGGCTCGTCCAGCATGTCCAGGCAGAACATTCCTAGGGAAACAGACTCACCCTCAAAGGGGACCCTCTGGCTTAGCACCCATCCCTCCAGAGGAGGGGGATGAGATGTTCTGACTTGCTTCCAAAGCTGCTTTCATCCCATGCCATGGAGAGCCAAGGTACCCAAGGTACCCCTCCTGCATCAACAGGATACTTTCCCCCTTTCTCTTTCCAATTCTCAGCAAAATGTTTTAAGTTTTTTGAGTTTTAACTATGAGCCAAACACATAATATCTTTCTTAATCTTTTCTTTCAAGGAAGATGGCTTTTACTGCAGGTTTCACCCAAGGATTCGGCTGGAAGCAGATATAACAGCTCAGAAGGAGTGAGATCTGCTCCAGTACAGCCCAGAACTCCTGACACAAAGTTTTTGCTGTCCTTGCCCCTGGATAATGCTGCCAGCCACAGAGGTAACCACAGCATCCAGCACCTTCCCTCCTGACTTCAGAGCAAGCAGGCACACCTCCAGGTACGTCCCATGACCATACAGGACTGTGATTTTTCTCTTCCTTCTCCCAAGCCCACTTACAGCTGCCCTGCTCACTCCTTCCTACCATCCCACTCTTCACTCTTACAGCCAAACCCACAAAATCAGGTGGTAAAGATTAAAACCACTCCTGAAAGCATCCTGTGCAAGAAAGGAGCATTTAGAAGGCTAAATCCTCCAATCCCCTTATTCCAATTAGGGGCCTTTCTCTTATAGACCCGAGAGTGATGCAAGGAAACGACTCCAAGCTGCTCCCAGCAGGCAGCAGCATCAGTGTCAGCTCAGGGCCTGGGCAGGGTTCACTTGCAGACACACACAGAGACAATCCCACTGCCCACATGGCCTCACACAGGCATAGCAAGGAGGGCAGAAAGGAACGGGGGAGGTAGAAGTTCCTGAACACCCCATAAGCTGATTAAAGGGTATTTTACGTAGGAAGGGTTTAGCCATGCAGCAACTTGTACCATCTGACCTCAATGAACCCCCCTGCCCTGGGCAGGGGCTGCCACTGGATGGGGCACAGCCTATGCTGGGCTCCTCAAAGGTTGGCTGCACCTGGACAGCTTCATCAGGACTGGGGACACCACTGCTGGGTACGGTCCTTCCCCAGCCCCACTCAGCCTGGCTTGGCCCTTGTGCACCACAGACCTCAGAGAGCCATGCAGAGGCTGTAGGAGATTTAGGGATGTGGGGTCCCCGTGAAGAAGAGCAGCTCCAGCAGATCCTGGGGTCTGGATTGTGCACAGGCTGGCAAGGATTGGGCAAACCTGGTAAGGGCTGCCCTGGATAAACAGCAGCCTCAAAGGCTGGCTGGGCATTCCTGGTCCAAGGCAGGAGCAACAATGTCCACATGACAATAGCAACGTTTATCCAGCCCATTCTTAAGGCTCTCTGGAGAGGGACTCTGAGGGCACACACACTGCTCCTCCAGTCAAAAGTCTTTTCTGATCTCCTGTACCGATTTTTAAGAGTATGAATGGGAATTTTTTCCCTTTAGAACTCACAATGACCCTGCAGAGCTTCAGCTGTTGATTTTGGAGAGTCTGCCTGCATCCTTCCTGTGGTGTGGGTCTTTGTGATAAAACCCTCTCTTTTCCAAAATGCAGTTTCTTGTTTTTACCTCCAACATAAAAAAGGCCAATCTCATGTGCTGTCTTAAATATTGCCAAATTTGGGCCTAAAACATTTAATATGGTTCTAAGGTGCTACATTTCATACTGCAGGTTTGGTGGCCCCTTCTAATGTAAAGAGGAGGAAAAAGGCCTTTCTCAATTGCACTTCGACACCTCTGACACCTTTGGGACAGGTCAGTCTGGGAACAGGAACCAGAGCCTGGCTATTGAAGGGGGTGGCTCCTCTGTTTCATAATCTTTGCTCTCTGCTGCTCACGAGGGTGCCCCCAGCCATCAGCATGGTGCTGGGAATAGCCCTGGCACCCGTGGCACCTGGATTTACTTAATACATCCCACCACAGGTGTCTGCACCCTGCGCCTGTCACCTGGTGTCAGCCTAAGCACAGGTGAGTGCCCAAAGATCCTGCTGGCTTTGCACCTGGCAGCATCCCCAGGGCAGCTGAGGGATGGCCCCAGGGCTCACACATCCTTTCTCTGTCCTGTCTCAGAGCATCTCTCCCTGCCCTGCCCAAGGAGTGTGGATGCACACTCAGCACTCCTCACTCTGCTGCAACGCTGCAGAGCAGTGTTCTGTCCCGTGGGCAGGTCAGTCCTGGCCAGGTGGTACCTGGGATCAGTCCAGCCCTAACTTCCTGCAGCTCCAGGTGGGACAGCAGGAGCAGGGATCAGGTGTGGCCATCATTTCTAGCACCCATGGTGAGGAGCTTTTCTCTGCACTGACACTGCACAGAGGTGGTGGGTTAGATCCCACCAGTAAATGTGTGATTTAATCCTGCTTTGTCTCTGCTGGACGCAGACAAGGGGAACCTTCACTCTCACTTGGAATGTTCCCACAAATGGAGAACAGGAGAAGCAAAGTACATATTCACAAAGCTCTAATCAGTTGATATTGCTGAACAGAATTCTTTATCACTCCTGTTTCCGTAACATCTCCTGAGGAGCATTTGGTGCTAGTTCTGGTTCAGGAGAACCAGATGTTGTTTCAGGTCTGGGGACTTGGTTTGGGTTTATTCAGATATAAATTTCAGCTTGTTAGTGCTTTTGAGTTCCTTGAATTTCCTTGTCAGGGTCTCAGGAGCTGCGTTTGAGCTCAAGCCCATGGCTGGCACCTGCATTAATTGCAGCAGTGCTGGCCATGGCCACACAGTTTTCTTCCCCACCACCTTTCCACTCTGCCACTGCTGCTGGAGGCAAACCCCATTTTTTGTGCAAAGTAGGTAAATCAGGTTACTTAGAGCATGTTCTTCCAGTCCCCAGATGCATTTACTGTCCTGTTATTCACCCTCTGCTGCCATCGTGGGGCCACTTTGTCATTCCAACCTCTTCTGTCCCCTCATCCAGATTTTCATGGCAAACTGAGTTTTCCCAGGGTTCAGGGGCATTTCAGACCCGTTGAGGTTATTTGCAAAGGAAGGGAAATTACATTAGTAATTTTAAGCTCCCTACATGCCATTCAGCCTTTATAAACCTTCCTTCCCCTTTGCCTTGTTCCTCCATAGTCTTTCTCAGTTGCTTTCTCAGATGTTTGGCAACACCAGGAGACCCAGGCTGAAGCTGCCACCACTAATTCCACATCACCTTTAGCTGCAATATTTGAGACCAATCAGCTCCAAGTCCCAGCAACGGCAGGGAATATATTCAGGATGTTTTCCATGTGTGTATATGTTTGCTGCTTTTTCAGAAGCTGTGACACAGTCTGTTTTCAGCACACCTTTCCCAGCTGAAACTACAGCTCAAAAGATGTTATCCCCTTATGCAAAAGGCAGCCCTGATCCTACTAATCAGGCAATGTTTTCCCTAAAAAAGTGACCCATCATTCAGCCAAATCACTGCGACACCCATGGACTCACCAACAGATCTTGGCAATTGCAAACACAGCCCAAGCTGGGATTAAAAGAGAAGAACATAAGATTAAGCTCCTATCAAGAGTTAATTAAACTGGAAGGTAATGATGACAATCATATTGAATCAATTGATACAAGAATGTTTGCCCAACAAATGACTGTTATGGACGGAAGCAGGATTGTTATCCATCAGCAGAAATAGTCTATTGAATTGCTGTGAATGACCCCATCAGGTAATTAAAGGGACATTCCAGCCCTGCTGCGTTATTTGCTGTTAATCATGATTGCTCATATTCATATATTTGCCCAAATAATTGCTTCTGATAAGGGCAGCATATTTATAGGGGTCCATGAGAGGAGTGGGCCAGTGGAGCATCAGCAGTGAGCCAGGAGTGACCAGGGTTGGTAAGTTCTGCTGTGCTTCTCCCCTATTTCACTTTTGGGGGTGGATTTCAGACCTCTGGACAAAAGTTATATCCAGAAAGAGAAAAGACAAGTTGATCCGCTGGATTAGCAGCTGGAAAGCTTTTGGAGAGGGGAAACTCTGGAGCTAGTGATGGGGTTTAAAATGGGCTCTTGAATTTGGTGCTCCCAGAGAAATGCCAGCCCAGGGCTGGCACAAGGGAGGCCAAAGGCTGAGGTGAGATCCTGGGTGTCAGGGCATCTTGTGGTGGGTGTTGGATGGGTGGAAGGACAGGCTCAGGACCCAGGTTCCCCTTCCCCAAGGGTGTTGTGCTGTTCTCAGCTCCCCTGTGTCCCTTACCTGCAAAGCAGGACTGTGAAGTCTCCCTAGTTTGGACTCCAGTAAGAGACTGATTTTTGAACTGTCCTTGTTTTACTATTCCATCCTCTCAAAGCCAAATCAGGCAGGAAAACACACCACTAAAGCTCTAAGTGTGTGTGAGATGAAGCTTCAGGCTCCTTCATCCTCTCACCTGTTTGCTCTGCAGCCCCCATTAAATATTTGCGCTGTGGTTTACAGTGAATAAATTTCTGGATAAACCCGTGCTCTTGTCCTTCCTCCTCTTACCTCTTCTCATCTTGCAGCACCTCCAGAGTAGCAAACAGCCCCGGGAGGATGGCTGGAATACAGTAAATATTTCAGAATGCAGTAAAAATCAAGTGGGAGGACTTTGATTTGGGGTTAGCAAGTGCTGTCTGAGAGTTTTCAGGACAGTGAGGGAGGTTGGTGTCTTTGTAGGAGGAAGGCAGGTGTGTTATAAATTATGGATATGGCTCCTGCATGATCCTTGAGGAAAGGTGAGTGCCCTCTTAGAGGCACATACCCACCTCTGCAGGCACAGGGCAGAGCCTGGGAATAAAGAAGGGAAACATGCAATGGCTGGGGATGAACAAAATGTACTGTTCTTTTTATTTCAGTAAGAAAACAAAACAGGGGGTTCTGCAGTGACTGAAAATGTGTGTTATTTTTTTTTTCTTCTGGAAAGATTAGAGGATTGGCATATATGGGTACACACATGAGCTCTTCCCTTCCCTCTGTGTGGATGGATTTTATTTGGTACATGACTTTTTTTGTCCAAAAGCCCTCACAGATGTCTCCAGGTGTTTATCTCTGCTGGCAGGAATTCCTGCTCACCTCAATGGCAGTGTGGTATTTCTACAGCCCTGTCCCTGAGAACTGCACCAGACACACCCCAAGGGCACTTGTACTGCTGCTCACAGAACCTTGTGCTTTATTTCAGGAGAAGACATGGTTTCCATGATAACATCTCTGTGGCAAGTCATTATTCCCATAATTGTCCTGTCCCACTTCTCAGCATCTCTGTCATCCTGGGAGAGGTGAGCATTCCTCAAGACCCTCCTTTTTCTCCATGGTTTTTGTTCAAAGAGCCTCCTGGCTGTAAAACTAGCCTTTTATCTGCCTTCCTGAACTTGCATCTGCCTGGCTGTGGATTTTGTCTTCCCTGCATTGATTTAGTTAAATGTAAAGATTTTTTCTTGCCTAAGAATGGGAATGTTGATTTGACTGAATGCGGAGAAAATTCATGATCCCAAACACATCAAAGTAAGATTAAAAATCACTTTTGAGTTTGTTTTCCTGCTAGGTAGTTACACATCCTGATAGAGGTGGAAGTTTATTTCCAATAGGCTGGTCCCAGGAAACAGCCAACCCTGTAAGTTCACCAGGTTCTCCTAAGGAGTCACTGGCAAGGACTAGTCTTTGACACCACTGCTGTTATCTACCTGTTCCTCTGCTTTGAGTCTCTGGGTGTTCCTTTATTACTTCTCCAGCCTCTTGCCCTACTCTTTTGTGCTGAACCAGCATTAACCTCACATCTCCACATTCTTGTGGCAAGGTGATTACATCACTAAAAGCAAGTGCAGGTCGTTTTTCTGTGTGATGGTTAATAAATATATTTTTTAAACTCCTGCAAAGTTTCCACTTTTTTTGGTAAAACTTTGCCAAACTGGCAAAAATTGTTGTCCCGTGTGTTTGAGACCCTCTTTCCTTGAAGGAGCAGTGTTTAAAGCCCATTCTTGCCCGGTTTGAAACCCCTCTTCCCTTTCCCCACCCCAGGACAGAGCGACACGCTGACGGGCTCTTCCACAGCGAGCTCAGCAAGATGAACAGCAATGCCTACGTGAGGCAGCTGGTCAAACACCTGGTGGGCCTCAAGGAGAGGTGAGCACCAGCCAAACCCACCCTGTGGGGCAAAGGAGGGGGTCAGATCCCAGCACTGAGGGGTTCCCATGGGGCTGAGTTGTCCCGTGTCTCCCTGGCCCAGGTCCCAGAGACACTCGGATGGGCTGTTCACCAGCGAGTACAGCAAGATGAGAGGCAATGCCCAGGTGCAAAAATTCATCCAAAACCTCATGGGCCGCAAGCGCAGGTGAGAGGGAACCCCTGGGTGTCACCGTCCCCCCTGTGGCTCTCGCTGCAAACTGGGCCCCCAGCCCCCACTGAGCCACCCCTGTGACCCAACAGCATCAGATAAGCACACGGTGCATGTGCTGCTCAACAGCTGTGCTGGTTGCACTGCTGTGGTTTGGGGGGTGTAATTATTATTAATTCTCTTTATATAAACCAGCTCTCCTGGCCCGGTCAACACAGATGTGCAGGAGAGAGAGGGAGAGAACAGCCCCGAGGAACATTGCTTTCTCTGGCTGTACCAGAGCTTTCTGAACACCAGGTAGGTGGGACAGATTTGTCCCCTCTGTGGCCCTGAGCCCCACAGTACTGAAGCCAAAAGAGGACTTTTGTAAATGGCCCTAGAGAAGCTAGTTACTAAAAGCAATAAAACCCAGGGAAATGAAATAATATCTTTTTCTAATCATAGAGTTGTCAAACTTTGCTACCCTGTCAAACATACACCTCAGGATGGGCTGTCCCAGCACCTGGATATTGTCTTTTCCTAGTGACCAACCACTTTCACTTAGACATCTCACTCTTAAATCACTAAAATTAGGAGGAATAAACTGGCTCTTAGTACCTCTTGTCCACAGTGGGAATGAAACCCCACTATGCCTTTGTGGGGTGGCTGGTTGCAGGCTAGTCATGGCCCCTCTACCCTTGAATTTCACAGGGTGGCTTTGTCACAATTCCTGCACTCCAGGGCCCCTGGAGTGAGGAACTCTCACTCATTTTTCCCTCCCCACAGCCGCTCGGACAGAGATGCCAGGGAAGTCGCTGCCATCACCAGCCAGTACATTTGCCCCATCTCTAAGCTGCTGTTTGCAGACATGAAGGAAGATACAGATGGTTCTGACTGAAGGTGAAGGGAAAGAACAGTCAAGGAGAGAGCTTTGCATGTGTATAACCTTGAAAATAAACAGGGGAGCTCTTGAATTTGCTTAAGAAAAACTCTTGAAATTGGCAAATAAATAAAAATAATCCTGGAAAGCAGCCAAAACCCATTGAAACCTCTGAGATTACCCAAAGTGAAATGTATGTGGGTGTGAACTGCTGTCAGTAGATGGAGCCTGGGTGAAGCACATCCCTTCCACTGCGTGTTGGCATCTGTCTGCCTGCTGCTGCTCCCAAATAAAGATTGGTTAGCTATGCCTGTGCCTTGGCTGTTCTTAGGGGGACTGGAAGAAGGGTGGTACTCTTACCCTTGGAATGCAGGGTCTGGGGAGGAGCATTGTGCCAGGATCCCCCCACATGATGCACATTGGGACACACGGCTGGCACTTGGGAGTTCCCACAGTCCAGCTGTGCACAGAATCAGAATCCATGGAGCAGGAACTCAGCCAGGTGTTGTTGTTTCCACTCCATTCTGCCCCTGGATTTGCTGGCCCATCTTTCTCAGAGCCACTAAAGACAGAGTTCCACGGGGAGGAATTTGTTCCCACCTCTTAATGAGGTTTACATGCTGTTTGCATGCAGATTCCCTCCTCTGATAGAACAGCCACTTCAGCTTTCCTGTAAAATCAACAGATTCTGGAGAGCAGCTTTAAAATAAGAATCTTCAGCTGCAATCCTGTGCTGAGCACAGTCTTGTTCAGCCCCTCCTGCTCCAGCAGCTTCCACCATCTATGATACACCTGACACCTGCAAAGGAGCCATTCCCACTCAAATGCTCACCTAAGCACCATTCCCTTACTGAGGGGCTGCACAGACCTTGGCAGCTGTTTTTTATTTTGGTCCATAGGAAGTCTCTGCTAGGGAAGATTCCTCTTGGAATACTTTTGGAAGGAGTGACAGCCTGGATTTCAATAAGCCACAACCAACCACTTGGCTGAGATGCAGCAGATGAGAACCTTCTGGAATCAGCTGGGAATTTGAAAGAATCAGTGAGAGCAGAGTTGCCCTGGAAGCTTCAGGAAGCTGCTGAGATGCAAATAATTGCAGGTTTCCTGCTGTGGAATCTCCTGGAAAGAGGCATCCCTACAAGGAGCCACTGCTGGCCACTGGTAGAAGGAGACTTGTTTCCCCTCCAAAGTTGCTGGGCAATGCCAGGGTTGCTGTGCCTTGTCCCTGCCAGGACCCACTCTGCTCACCTTGTGGCCCCATCTCTGGCACATCAGAAACCTTCCCACTGGGAGATGCTGGAGTATAAAGGCAGCTTCCCAAGTGCCAGCCCTTGTCCTTCATGTTCATCTCCGGGAGGGCTTCTCCCTAAGTTCTGAAATGTTTCAAATCCATCCTTGTTGCCACAGAGAGTACAGGATAGGGGAGACCCAGGGGAAAAAGGAGAAACAGGAATGCCTGTGTTGTCGTGTTCCATGACTGGTAAATCTTTCAACAAGTCATCCAATGAGGCAAGGAGGCAAAGGTTGAAGCCCAGCAATCAGCTCCAGCCAGTGTTTCTGTCGTCACAAAGCCGTGAGCGTAGGAGACGGCACTGGGAGACAAGGGACAGGAGATCAGCTTGGCTGGGAACAGGGATTCTTCAGCACCTGGCAGCTCCCCATGGCTGTTTCTCACTGGCTCCTCGTGCCTGTGCTCTTCCTGCTGCCCCTCATGGCACAGGTTTCAGCACAGCACCAAGGTAAGCTCCTGCAGGACGTCCGTGGGCACTGAGGAGTGTCCCTAGGACAGGGGTGGGATATGGGTAGGAGATGGTTACACTCCAAGACAGCTTTGGTCAGTCACTTCCCCCCAGGGGGACCAGAGGAGTCTTGGCTCGCATCTGACTCCGTCACAGTGGGAATCCTCAGGCGGCTTTGCACCTCATTTGTGTGTTTTTCCAGGATGTTCTGTCAATGATAGCAATCCGAGTGTTCCTGAAAACAACCCTGAAGGCTACGTGGTGACCACCATCCACGTGGAGCCAGGGTTCACCGTCACCATCGACCCCCGTTTCCCTGATGGCAGATTCTTCACCATCCAGGGGTCTGAGCTGCAGCTCACGAAGACAGTGGACTATGAGGTGAGTCAGTGTCTGAAGGGACCGACAGGAAAGGTGGAGAGGGCTTTGGAAAAGGGCCTGGAGTAACAGGATGAGGGGGAATGGCTTCCCACTGACAGAAAGCAGGGTGAGATGGGATATTGGGAAGGAATTCCTCCCTGTGAGGGTGGGCAGGCCCTGGCACAGAGTGCTCAGAGAAGCTGTGGCTGCCCCATCCCTGGAAGCGTCCAAGGCCAGGCTGGATGGGGCTTGGAGCAACCTGGGCTAGTGAAAGGTGTCCCTGCCCATGGCATGGTATGGGACTGGATGAGCTTTAAGGTTCTTTCCAATGCAAATAATTCTGTACCTCTCTGAGCTTGTGTGAAGCTGAAAGGCAGCATAAAAAGTCCCCGTGTTCATTTAGGTTGCTGCTAAATTATTTTACCTCCCTGGAGTGCTCTGTGTACAGCTACAAGCATCCTTAAGGTCCCTTTCAGTGTAAAACCCCACATTTGTTTGAGCTGAGAGTGGCAGCCAGAGCTAACACCCCACAGGTGACACTGTACTTGGTGCATGAGGCATTTCTGATTCATTCCTTTGAAAAAGAAGTCTCTGTTTGAATTCACCTGAAGTGTGAGAAAATAGCAGATTAGCTCTGCCTGCATCTTACAGGAGTTGCAGAAGAGGCTGGAAGGTTGGGCTGGTTTGACTTCAACACAAACAAGATTCCAGCACTAAGGAAAGTAAGAAAAATTCAGACACACCTGAAAACAAGACAAAGCTCACCAGCACTGATTCAACAGTGCATGAATTTGGATCAGTTGTTGTAGAAGGAGTTTGCACACATTGGCTGTTTCTGCAGAGGGTGGGTTTGTGTTTCCTGCAGGAGGATCCCCTGCTAGTGGTGTACCTGACCTGTACGGACTCTGCTGGCCAGGTGAGCCCCCAGGACAAGGTACTGGATGGAGCACGTGCTTCCCTCTGCTTTTCTCACACCGGGATGGAGAGGTGTCCTTGTCTGCCCGTGAACACACACACTGCTCTCCCAGGCACAGAGAGCCCAGGGCTCGGAATGGGGAGGAGATGGGAACAAACCCATATTCCCCTCCCAGGATGTGCTGCAAACCCCAGCCCCATCCAGCCCCATCCAGCCCCCCTCCAGCCCTGCTCCTTACACCATTCCCTCTGGTCACTTTGCAAAGCAGGTTCAGCCCAAACAGCCTATTTCTGCCTTTGATTCTCTCACTTTGCCCGTTCTGCAGAGCGATTCTTTGGAAATCCTTGTCACCATTCTCAATGAGAACGACAATGACCCACAGTTTGAGCAGTCAAATCTCACCAGGGTTGTTCGGGAGGTGAGTGTTTTTTGGAAGGGAAGAGGGCACTGGATCACCCAGTGCCGTGGGACTGAGCAAGGGTCAGCAGGGAGAGACATCTGACCATTTCACACAGAGAATAACCCCAGCAATGTGTTTTTTCAGGACACAGAAGTGAATGCAACCATTGTAGCCCGTGAAGATTTAAGTGCTACTGATGCTGACCTGGACATCATCTACTATGAACTCACAGCCACAGTGCAGGTGAGCATCTCTGGGCAAAAACAGTAGCTCTGGAGAAGTTGGATTCAGGAGATTCCCAGCTTTGAGGCAAAGGCCATTGCATTTAGCTCTCTCATCTTTTACAAATCCCAAATGTTTATTTGGTTAACAGAATAGAGCCATCAATGCTGCAGGTATTGAATTCTCTCACTGCTCACACCTTTATTGCATGGTGCAGATTAAACTTTCCTCTGGGATATTCAGAGCCATATTACTCAGGGGAGTCTTGTTGGGATGATCTGTAAACCTGTCAGGAGACCTTTGTACCTCAGGGAGCTCAGAACTGCACTGAGTCAGATGGGGAAAGGAGTCCTTGCCATGTTTGCCAACGGCAGCAGAGGAAATGGGTTATGCACACAGTCCCTGATGCCAGCCTGGCAAGAAACTAAAACCAAAAGCAAATTCAAGAGATAACCCAACGGTAGGTTTACACTTTTGAAAAGCATTGTGGAGAGACCAGAGGGTGCCTGACACTCTGCATCTGTTATGTCCATAACCCTGGGGTTTTAAGAGCTGGGAACAGAAACCACCAGTTTCTGAATTTCAGCTCTGGAACCAGACTTTGCATTCACACTGGTGTAAATCCAGAGGAATTGAGAAATTAAAAGGAACTGTGGACAAGGCATAAGATTGAAGGAGAACCAAAACAAGTGCAGAAGCTTATAGAGTAAAATGCAACATTTGTTACTTCAACTTCTCTTTCCAGTTTCTTCCAAAGTCCAGCTGCATTAGACTAAGGCAGGTGATCCTTCCAGTCCTCAGAGACTGACTAGCTTTGCCCTGTTTTGTGCATAGAGGTGAGATTGCTTACCTGTCAGGGGCCAACAATCAAGGCTTGTTGGCAACCTGTTGAATGTAGGAAATAAATGAGATAAAAGATTTCATCTTGGAGCTGCTGAGCAGGTGGGCAGGCAGAGCAGGGCATCTGGGAGAGGACATTCACAGGAACACAGCTTTTGCCAAGCCAGGCAACCTCAGTGTGCAGTCCCAAAGACCAAATAGATCCAGCATTCCCACACTGTCCCCCACCCAGGTCACCAGGATTGAAGGTGCAATTGGGATGGCAAACACAGCAATGAGCAAGATTTGGAACATGTCTGTGACTGAGTCTCCTATAGGATTTTTTCTTTTCCCTTGCCAGGGCACAGATGGTTATTTTGCCATAAAGGGAGTTAATAACCCAGAAATTTATTTAAAAAAAGCACTGGACTATGATAAATTTCAGTTGACAACACTGCTGTTGTATGCAAGGGTAAGTCCTTGGGGAGGAACAGAATGCTTCATTTGCCTGGTGTCTCTTACCTGAAGGGTGAGTCTGGATGGGAGATCTCTGGGGTGGCAGAGGGAGGGTGGGTACTGCGGGTGGTGGACTTGGAGCAGCCTTCACCCCCCATAACTACAGGGACAGACTTGCAGTCAGTCCACCTTTGTCAGCAGAACCAGACAACCCACTGATTTAGCCAATCTCACATAAATTGCTGAGCCTTAAACACAGTGCAGTGACAAGGGCTAAAGAATCCCGGGCCATTTCTTTTGGCAAAATGGCCCTTGTCTGGGCAATGAAACTTGCATCTCATGAGTGTGCTTTGCCTTTGGGTCCAGGACAGACCCGTGACCAGTCCTGATCCCACCAACACAGCTACTGCAACAATAACCATCATCATTGAACAAGCAGACACCAGAGTACCCTGGTTCCTGCCCTGTGCCTTCCTCCACAATGACACCAGTGTCTGCATCAGCAGCCCCTACTCTGGAACCATCAACATCTCCAAGATGGCAGTGAGTGAAAGCCACTAAATAGGGTCCCTGATGCCATTCCCAGTGGGAAGTGCCCAGTCATTTCCATGAGCCTGTGATGGTCTCCAGTTACAGCACAGATGGCTCAGCAGGATCCTGAGCACATCATGCCCAAGGCTGTCTCCCCTCTAGCCCTGTCACAGCTATCCCCCAGCCATAAATCCCATTCTGCCCAGACAAAGCCACTGGAGCCACTCTGGGATGGGAGAGCGCTCCAGTTGCTGGTTTAGTGCTGGTTTGTGGTATGTGATGCTGTGCCTTGTCCTTGCAGGTGGAGCCACTGATCCTGAGACCAGGGCCCATCTATGCCATTGATCCTGACTACACCATAAACGAAAAGATCGTGTACAGCATTGTTGGGGGTGAGTGGACATTGTCACCTTGCACAAAGGGCAGTGCTCATGTCCCCTGTAGTACCAAGAGCAGGTACCCTCATGGTATTCATTGAGGGCCCGGGCATTTGCCCCCCTGTTTGTGCCACAGAAACACAACAAGATCCACAGGACATTATGGATTAAGTAGAAGAAATAGTCTTTACAGAGAGGAAGAAAAAGAGAATTACAGTTCCACAATCCAATCTCAATTAAATTGTTTTTTTTGTTTTATCTTTATGTTTTCAGATATTATTTTGCCAGTCTGGTCACGCCACTTTCATTCAGTCTTTAAGCTGAACCTAAAATTCTCACATTGTCAGCATAATTTTCATGCATGTTTTTGTTCCCCAGCACATTGCCACTACCTGTTTTAGTCTTGGTTTCTAAAAGACCACTTGAACACAGTCAGCTGATTGCCAATCATCAGTTGGGCCCCTTATGTCATTCAAAGGATTTATTTTTTTATTTGAATAATAGTGGGGTTTTGCATAATTATGAAGCCAAAGGTAGAAACTGTTGGTCAAGTGGAGTGTTCCTCTCCCTTTACCTGTGTCTCATGGCACCACAGCAGGGAATATCCTCCTTATAGTAAATACTTTAAAGAACCTTAAATTCCACTGACATTTTGGATTCAGTGTGGCCTCCCAACCCCACAGGCTCGGGGAGGTTCTTGTCTAAACAGAGCTCACAGTGCCTGGAGTGAGGAAGACAACTAAAAATTCTTCTTATATTTTAGCATATATCCAACATAGGTACTTTTAGGATTCACGCACATATGTAGGAAGCTGATTTCTGCCCCTACATCAATACAAGGTTTGTGTCTAGACTCCCTTTGTAGGCAGAAGAGAGAAATAAGCATTCCCAGAACAGAATGGGAACTGGGTAGAGACTTCAGTCCTCAAATTGCACTAGAGGCTCTGGGCATTTGTCAGAATTTAAATGGACAATATCTGGGCCCAGGCACTGAAAATGCAAAGCTTTGCTGTCCTACCTCATTTAATTGGGTTCATACACGTGCTGTGTCCCAGGACAGCACTCCCAGCCCCTGGCACAGCCAGGCAGGCAAGGAAAATGGCACTATGACCTGGGGGTATTGTTTGGAAGATGTAAAAGAATGACTCTGTGAGATACAGGTCACTTTAGGAAGGACCTGATGATTGAATGGCCTTTCCATTTTCCCTAGGAAATACAGATGAAGTGTTCTCAGTGGATGCAGACACGGGGAATATAACTATGAACAAAATAGTGACTTCCCCAGACTCCTTCCTCTTGCAAGTCATGGTAAGTGACAGTCAGTCTAGGGAGCAGCAGCCAGGATGTGACAGGAGTCAGTGATGTTAAAAATAACTCAATTCCTCCCTTTCTTTTGGAAGGGCCCAGTATTTGACCTGTGTCTTATACTAACCCACATGCAAAGCTCTTGAAGCAGTTAAGAGATGTCTTCCCTCAGGTGTGGGTGGTGGCAGCAAAGGAAACTCATGGAATGGGGACATCCTGCTGAGTTGGGGTTGCAATGGGCTTTGGGTCAGGCCTGTCTTTTCATGTCCCCTCATGAACAGGGGAAGCATCTCCCTGGCATCTCTCCCTCTTTCCTTCCAGGCTGCCCAGGTCAACAACGTACGGAAATACTCCGTAGCCACTGTAGAGATAAAGGTCATCAGTGAAAGTCTTTTTCCCCCACACTTCGAGAAGGGGCTCTACAATGGGACTGTGTCTGTTGGGCTGGCCCCCAGGAGCTTTGTTTTCCAAGCTGGTGATCCTTCCACACCCCTGATGATTGTGGCAGTGGATGAGGATTTCCCTGGTGTAAGAAACTGGAAATGCACTGTGTTCTTTCTCACTCCTGTGGGCTCACAGGATCAGGAAACATGAGGAAGGGGAGGTGGGGAGAGCCAAACATGTGTTTTCCTCTAGTTTTCCCTATTTCCTTGGAAATTCCTCATAGATCAGTACCACTTATGGAGTGATGTAAGGAGGAAAAGCTGCTGGACATCCTTCTTCCAAAGCCAGTCCCACACAGATCCCTTGCATAGATGTATTTTGCTTGGGCAAATACAAAAGTTACCCACATAAGCTGGGTAAGAGTTACGATTTTTTTTGAGGTTTTTGTGTTACATTCTTGAACTCTGAGCACTGGGGTGAACACAGTTGAGTTCAGCCTTTCCCAGCTGCTCAGTGCAGATTTCCCTTATGTACCTGCTCGTACCTCAGGTGTATTGGACAACTGCTGACAAGGGGTTGTTAGGAAGATGCATGTGGAGCACAGAGTGGTTTGAGCACCTCTCTCTGGCTTTTCAGAAATTCAACCCAAACATTGAGTACTACATCAAAAACAGCACCGATTTCCTCGCAACCAGAGATGGACTCATCCTGACCAACGTGGTGCTGCAGTCTCCAGGAACTGTGACCATCGAGGTAGGGCAGCTTTCTTCTTCATTTTGTCAGGGTTGTGGAGAGGGGGAGATTTTCAGTGCTGTCTTTACTTGGGTCAAAGGAAGCAGTTAATAATTTCAGACTTTGAAAGAAGCTGGGTGTTCCCTTTGTTCCCTTTGCCTGCCAGGGACAACGGGTCCCTCAGCTTGCCTGGCACAGTGCCGTGCCCTGTGGAGCAGTCTGACCATATCATTGCTGTAGCTCCATGTGCAGGGCATAGAGAGGTGCCAACACATGCTGCTCCTGCCCCACACCACCTCAGTACCTGTGCTCTGCACTGTGCTGGGAGCTCTATACAAAGGATGGACCTGGGGCAGGTCAACCATTCCCAGGAGAGGAAATCTTCAGAGCTCTTCTTCCTCTGTGACCAGGCTGTCCAGCTACAGTGCAGGGCTGTGGTGAGGAGATGGACAAGGTACTTTGTCCTCAAAGGCCCACCCTGCCAAGACCTGGAGAGTGAGCTGGAGATTTGGAAGTCCCTAAGCCTCTCTTTCCCATGTTCCCATAGGCTGTTGGAAAAGATGTGTTGAGCCTGCAGGAGGCAAGCACTGTCATTGAGGTGGAGGTCATCTTGCAAACAGGTAGGCTGGGGGCTCTGTTTTCTGCTCTGTGGAGATGCCTGGGGAGTCTTTTCTGCTTCTGTGGGCAAACTGGCCATGTTCAGGTCACCTCTTGAACCTGTGGGCCTGGGCTGGGGCCAACCCTGTACTTACAGAAGGCTCTGCAGGGGCCTTAACAGAGGAAACACTCCAACAGCATCCATATAGTGTAGTCACCACACCCCTCAAACAGCCTCCTGAGACCTTAAGTGGTGCTGTGGATTGTGGTGTCTTTTCTTGTTATTGCAAAGCTGAATCTGGAGTTGATTCCTGCTGGGAAATAACCCAGGATGTCTTATCATGGTTGCCTTGAGACTTTGGTACCTCATTGCTCCTTTGTAGCCAAACATAGAGAAAACTTCAACATTCTTGCCTGTCTTAGGCATAGCAGAGGGCAGCTGGCATTCCCCAGAGCCAGATTTGCCCATGAGCCAAGGCATTTTCTACTCAGGTCAGGTTCTTTTATGCTGAGATTTTATGGTCTTACCTGAAGACATAACCGATGAGTAATGAGATAGACATGAGGCTTCATACATCACCCTCCAGCTACTGTTTAACTGTGGTGGTGTAAAAACAGCTCACACTTCCATACTTCTGAGAAATGACTCTTAAATAGGCCTGGTAAATTAAATAGGTTTGAAGTTTATGGAACTTTTTATACTTTGCATTAAGGTGAACCAGTATCATGTGTTTTCACATCAGGATAGGCTGATAATGCCCAGACTCCACTGGTTTCTGTACAGTGATGTGTGATTGATGTTCCATCACCTCACCTTCTCATCACTACCATCGTGGGCTGAGGAAAAAAAAGTAGGTTCCTGGGTATAAATTTGGATTCCCTAAAAGTAGTGTCACTTCACAGCCACGAACCACTGAACTCCAATGTAAGGTGCAGTCCTGCCCAGCAGAGAGGTGGTTCAGGTGTCAGTTCAGAGCTGGAAATGCTCCAAGCATGTACCACCACTTCTAGGTAACTTGGAAATGTTGCCCTTGCTACTTAAACCACACAAAGCAATGGAGCTGTTGAATATGGGGGAAAAAAAACAAACATTGAAATGACACTGAATGGCTCAGAGCCTCTGAGAGGAATTCTGTACCATAGCCAGAACCCAGAGATGGCCTAAACAGAGCTGAGCTTCCCTTTGGCCTGGCCATACCCTCCAGGTGAGTCAGGGCCAGCTCAGCAGGCTGCCACAGCAGCACGGGAGGAGTTTCACAGCTCTGGGACACTCTCTGAGCATCCCCAGGAGATGTGAGTAAGCAGCAGAAAGTCACTGAGGTCCTAAGCCCTCCCCAAGGTATTAATGATAAACCGAGGGAGGGAATACTCAAAGTCCATTATCTTAAACAAGTCAGCAGGAAAACAAAACAGTGTTTCATTAATCATTAATGACAGTAATTTACACTACAAAATGAAGCTGGAAAACTTAAAGAATCCCACCACCAAGCCAAGCTGAGACTGTTTCTGTCTTTCCACTGCACTGTTGATCTCTGTACAGACACCTTCCACTGGCCAGTGGCTGAAAGCAGCAGCTGCCCCTGAGCAGGCTGGGGAATATTGTTACAGCTACAAAGGGGCAGGGAAGGGTTTCCTGTCCTGGGGACATTCTACTGCTTTGCCTGTTTGCTATTATGCTTTTCTATTTCTTACTTTAATGTGCTCATCACTATCAGAGGCACTCTTCTGGAATAAAGGAAGCTTTGCATTTTCACACATGTGTGAAAACAACCCTCATTTTTGCATTTTCGTGTAAGAGGGTGAAGTGGAAAAGTCAAAGACTTACATAACTTTACTCCATGTACCATCTGCTTGCCTAATACTGTCAGGTATATATTGACTTAATTAAATCACCAGGTAAAAGGTACTGTCCTGTAAATGGCTACTATTTCCACTTCATGTAATTTATTGGAAATTACAATATTCTGTATAATAAGAAAAAAAACACTTCTGCTTTTAGGACAGCGAAAAAATGGCATTCTGTGATATCAGATATCTCACTGTCACATTCTGCAGAACAGGATGCTTCCCTGCCCTTCCAAATGTGGTTGGAGCTTCTCCCACAATGAAGGGTTGTGTTAAACCCACGGGCCACCAGTGTGGGCTCTGTAACACTGTTTTGTTTGCCTCGTAGCTGGAACCCCCTCTGATAAGATGTACTCAGCTCAGGACATGGCTATTCTAGGGGGCACCTTAGCAGCACTGCTCTTGATTGTCCTAGTCTTCCTTGGAGTGCTGCTATGGAAATCTAGTAAATGGTATGGAAAACCTGTCAAATACCTGATGAAGGAAAAGGTAAGTGCCTTGTTTGTCCTCGAATTTCTAAGAGTTAGAAAGTGGCATCTGAGGAGATTTTAAAGTGTAGATGGGCTGCCCAAATAGAACACATTCATGTGAAGGTGAACCACTCCCAAGATAAGGTTTGCACACGTAGTATCACTTTGGTGGTGTTTGTTGTGGTGCTTCTCTGCCTCCCCAGGCTGGAGCTATGTGGTAGATGATGAGCATACATGATAAGGAGTGGACCACACCTTCATGGATCACAAAATCTGGGATGAATGTGACACATATCAGAGGTGATCTCAGAAAGAGACATATCTGTGTCATCCTCCCTCCATAGTCAAAGGAGAGAAAGGTCCCTCACATTTGAAAAGCCTGGACTCAGACACTTGTCTGCACCTGAGCTATTTATTTTTGGACCTCTCAGGCCCCTGGCAGACTGGTCACCTTAGAGTTTAGGGTGTAATTTGTCTGACAAGAAGCTGGTCTGTGCCTTAAGGTGGGACTGCCAGGAGCCCAGACATGAGAGCAGGACACATGGCTCAGGTGGATAACAACAGTCCTTCCCCTGGGTGAGGTGAATCCCACTCCAGAGTAACACCTCAAACAGATGGGAACAAATCATTGCACAGTGCTGGTGCTCATCCCTCCTAGAAAACATGCCCACACTTACCTGAGAAAGCTCCAGAAATGGAGGCAAAAATAGCTGTTCCAGGGAGCTGCATCTTTCCCTGGCTTCAAATAGGTCTATCTACAAACCAAGCTGAACTCCCCTGGGCAGTAGCTCAGCCGCTTCAGCCACCCCTTCCCTCCCAGCCCCCCATTTCTCTTCCTGTCACTACAATCACAAGTTATCTCTCCTGTAGGTCTCCAAGGAAATCTTTGGGGGTCATCAGAATGAGTATTACCAGGAATATGAATACCCAGATGTGAGCACCACACAGGATGAGACATCAGAAAACAGCAGTGCCCAGTCAAAGACAGATGTGCTGGAGCAGCCAGCACCTCCCTTGCCCTCCCACAGTACAGAGGAAACTGAGAGTCTCTCAAGGGGTTCTATAGCTTCCAGCACCACCTCCAACCAGGAAGAGAAAGAGGAAGAAGTGGAAGAAGGGACTGGACAGGAGAAAGAGGTGAAGTCCATCCTCAAGATAGACAGGCACGTGGCAGACGATGGCTACAAAGCTGTGTGGTTTAAGACTGATGTGGATCCAGAGGCTGAAGAGAGGGTTGAAGTGATTGAGGACAAGGCGGCAGCAGCAGATGATGATGGTGATGGTGATGGTGATGGTGATGATCACAGTGGCCACGATCTGTGGAATGAGGAGGAGGAAGATTCTGACACAGACAACCAGCACAGAGGGCTGGGAGTGTCCTTTGCCTCGGACAGCTCTTCACTCCAAGCCACAGAGGAGAGAGTTGATGTGTCTCACACAGATTCAGTGACAGGAGATGACTCTGAGTTGTAATGGAAATGGGCCTACATCACCCCCAAAATGAGGGAATCTCGGCAGCTTTGCTGGCATGAAGCCTATCTTTCTGCTCAAGGGGCAAACTGGAATGCACGCGATGAGGTTGCCAGTCCTGCTTGTCTGAATGCAGTAAATGTGCCAGAGGAGATGACAGCTAATTTACCCCTTTAGTGAGACCTTGGAATATCACTTAGGATTTGGTGGGGGGAACATATTTCATCTCTCAACTTGCTGCCTGTTTCCCTGGGTCACTTTATATCACCTTTCCCAAACTGGCTGCAAGTACAACAGAGCTGTACCTGAACTGACCTGGCAGTCCAGGTCTGACCTTAGCCCAGCTTAGGGAACAGTTTAGTTGCACAGCTCAGTGTTCATCTCTTTGGTGGGTGAATAAACCAGCAGGGAATCCTTGGCTGTTCCCTTCAGGCTGTTACAGTGTTGAATAACCATCAAGCCCCTTGAGCCTGCAGTTGCTCCTGTGACTGTATGTAGGAGCTCAGTTCAGGGCCTGGCTCTTCTCTGGGCTCCAGCACAAGCAGCTGGAATGTGCCACCACAGACCTCATCCTGCCACCAGCCAGGAGGTTCCACACTCAGGAGATGCTGTTGCCTCTGTAAATGGTAAACAAGCACCAGTCACATGTTCTCTACTGAAGGACTTTGACATCAATTTTCTATGCCATAAACCCCTCAACTGGGCAGTATTTTAACTATCTCCTATCTGTCAGAGAAAAGAGCTCCTGAGATACTGCCTTCACTTATGGCCCTGCCAAGTCAGCTCCGTGTTTCCAGGTAGCAGGGGGAGGAAGGTGTTTGATGCTCTTGTCTAGATTTGCACCTCCCATGGACCCATCTCTTCCCCCAGCAGGCAGCCAAAGGCTGGGCTGATCTCCACTGGCATCTTCTGATCATCAGCACAAAATTTGTGCTGCTCCTGGGTTTCTCACTTTGGGGCTCACTGCAGAGCAGACATGGGCTGTGCAGTGTTTAACTCCCAGTAAAAAGCTTGGGAGTGTCCAGGACAGGGATGCAGCAGAAGGAACTTGGGTCACTGACATTTTTCTTGTTTTCTCAGCTTAGCACAACAGCACAGGATTGCAACAAAGTAAGTGTTATGGTAGAAAAGCAAAACTAATAAATAATCTTGCCTTTTCCCTACAAACCCATCTCCACTTTGCTGCCATTATTCCAGATAAACCCAAGAGAGAGAGAGAAACCAAGGGATGGCTGCTGGGATCCGCAGGTACTCCAGAGCACAAAGGAGGCTTTTGTCCTCTACGCCCATGCTTTATTCCCACCCCTGTCCCTGTTCCAGTGCTCAGTTATGCTTTCCTGAGCTGACCTGGCTGTGTGACCCTCAGAAGCTGTAGTTGTGCTGCAAGTGGAGATGTGGGAAGCTTTGATCCCTCCTGCAGCCAAGTTGTTTGCCCAGGAATTAGTGTGGTTGGGCTGATAGAAGAGGGCAGGGAGTGCATCCTGTGTTTGCCGTGTAAACAAGGCTCCTCCTGCAGCCCTGGGTTGTCTCCAGCAAGCATTTCCCATGGGACTGGAGAGCTCTCCGGCAGCCTCTGATTGCCAGCCCACCATCCTCGGGCACAGCAAGGGTGAGGGTGTGCCCAGCCTGCCCTCCCTGCTGCTGTTCCTGGGAGGATTGGGATGGGTGGGAGAGGCTGGAGTGTTTCTCCTCAGCTCCATGTCCCTCCTGGCTGTGCTGTGTGTGCTCATCCCAGTTGGTAAGGGCACTGTTGTCTGTCTGTCTGTCTGTCTTCAGTGTAGTCTGGATTTCTGGGCACATGTTGGCAGTGATTTACGACCTCCCTGGATCTGCAGTCTGTGCTCAGCTTCTGGTGCCACCCCTTCCTCCTGGGGTGCTCCCTGTGCTGTTGGGATAAGCCTGGTCCCATCAAACCAGGCTTTGTTTTCCTCCAGCTCTCATCAGTGCACACAGCCACGGGATTTAGTGTTTTTCAGGGTTATGCTCATTTGATTTCCAAGGAGATGACGTTTGGTAAATATTGTGTCTGTAGAAGTGGTTGTTGTTGTGAGGAGAACGAATAAAACTTGGCAGAAGGCAGAGCACAGCTTCCTCCAGCTATTGCCTCAAAGCCTCCAGATCCTGTTCTTGACTCCTGTCTTTTTGAAAAGAAATGAAGAAAAATATGAATGGAACAGGAAGAAAATATAACCTTTTAAGTTCAACTCCAAGCTTACCCTCCCTCTGATTGGATTTGTTGGTCTGCTGAGGCTGGAAATGTTGATAAACCTTTTGTATCATTGTACAACAATCATGTTCATTTATGAACATCTGTATGGGAAAGAAAAATGTACCAGTAGAACCATTTTTAGAAAATTCAATCAGCTTAAGTGTTTTCTGATGGCAAATAAACATCTCAGTACTTTGAAAAGCTCGTTCTTGCTCTTGACACTCAAATGCTTTTGCAAGTTTAACTCTACAGGTATATTCAGTCAAACTCAAATAAAGCTCTGATTTTTATTTTCTTACCAACTTAGAATGATGTCTGTTTAATATTTGTAATGTATAGCTACATAAAGTCTGTCCACAAATTTGCAGGGTGAATAGCAGCAGCTTCAGTGTGGCAGTGCGAGGTGTGGGTTTGGGATTTTACAGCTGCCAAAGGAGAGGATGCTCGTGGCTCTCCCGAACCTGGAGCACCCTCTCCTGGAGTAAAACCTCTGGGAAGTGCCCGTTTCACTTTCCCTTTGGCCTCTACAAGGAAAAGAAGCCACGTCCCTTCTCGGCTGCCAGGGGAAACTCTAAAGCTGAATTGGAAAAATCAAGTAAATGCGGACCTTTTACCTGCAGAAAGTAACAGAATCAAACCCAAATATCCCCAGGTGTCTGAAAATTCCTCTCTGCTCAAATTGTCCCCATTTAAAACTGAATAACCTCACGGATTTAATCAAGTCACATTGGTATAACTGACAGCAAATGCACCATTTTGCCTTTCTTTGCCTCCAAGAGTAAAATGCTTTTGGCAGAGTTCAGGGGACACTTGTTGATTTAGTTTTGAAGGGATGGAAGAGGACTGGAGACCTTTCTGTTTGTGTGCAGGGGAGCAGAATGATCTCCCATTTATCTGGGTCAGTAATGAACCTTGATCTCTTCAGTCACATCACCCACTGAAATTATCCTTCTTCTCGAAGAACAACTTTCAAATGATAGCCAACCATAAAAGACCTGCTTTAACCGGATTTTCCTTGGATATTGAGTGACTTTAACTCCAAAAGGAATTCTTTTTCCTTCAAAAAAGAAGTCAATTCAATTTTATTGTGGTTTATACAATTTATTTTTTCTTTAGTTGGTTATTAAGTCCTCATAAAAATACAACTGACCTGAGCAGTAAATGAAAACTTAAAGAAACAGGATCAACTCCATCATATGGGCTTTAAGCAAATTATGGCCTACCCTTTCTATAAATAGATATTTATCCAATCAATAACAACACAGGAGTCCACCAAACATTGAAAGGAACAGATCTGGGATGACAATAACAACTGAGGCTGAAGAAATGACCCAGTAGTAATACTTGGATAGAAATGGTATTCCTGTTCCCCTTTTGCAGAGATGTTGCTGTAAAGAAGGACAGAGCTTGTAATTCTGGTTTTCACCTTCATTTTGTGTCAGTTGAGATAAACACTTGTATGATGAGATAAACACTTGTATGATAAGTCAGGGCAGAATAGTTGAAAAATTTAAGACACCACATTATACTAGATGTTATGCTGGGATTTATATATCTTTATGCATACAGTCTGTATTTTATTGTAGGATGAGTGTGTTAACTGTTCAGGTACAAAAGTAACAGATTTTTTAGGGAGATTTAAGACCATATATCCCTTTTAGGTACGTCTTTAGTTGCTTGTTCATGTAGTGAAGGAGCAACCACCCATCAACACCATGATCCCAGTTTGTCTCCTCTGGGATTATGGAATCTCCATAACCCACAGGCATCACAAATGCCTTCAGAGTCTGGTAGTTAAGGTCAGCTGTGAAGAACAGAAAATAACTTTTTATTCATCAAATATTCAATTTTTAAAAATTTCTGTTCATGAACCCCTTTCCAATAATAGCAGGCAGCTAATCTATATTATTTACAGATAATAATGTCCAAGTCTAGGGCATTTTTTTTTTGCAGCTGCCTCGTATTTCAGTTTTCACAGATCTAGAATGCAGAAGGGAGCAAGACATCTGTACTTTTAAACCCCTGAGGCTGTTGTATTTTATTAAGACCTCAACTTTCACTTGAAGAGAGGTGAACCCCAGTCCCAACTCGTTCAGTTCCCTACAGGAACGCAAGGTGATGCTGAAGGACAACTAGAAACTAGTGTGGGGCGCTGTTCAAGCGCTTCAGCTCCCCCTTCTCCCCCGAAGGAGTTGTTAGACTTGAGTTCTTGCTTGTGCCATGTAAATAAGGGCTGGAAGGATTTGATCTCACCGGGACAGCATACACAGCTTCTCGGAGCAACCTGTGGCAGGGTCTCACTGTCGCACAGGAAGACATTCCTCCCCTGTGCCCCACACAGACCCCCCCCCTCTGGCAGTGGCAGCCACGATAATGAGATGAATTCCGAGGGCATTAATTACAGAACGAGCTCGTTCTCGCTGCCGGGGTGGCGCGCGAGGAAACTACAGCTCCCGTGATGCCCCGCGGCACGGCGGGGAGGGGCGGGGCGGGAGGGAGCCAATCAGACGAGGCGGGGCGCCGGCAGCAGCCAATGGGGAGGCGGCGCGCGTTTGAATTTTAGGGC
>WBMV01000114.1:0-20467 GCA_013396655.1 Campylorhamphus procurvoides
ACATGGGGGAAGCTTCTGACAGCGCCCCTGCCACCAAAACCTGGCCATGCCAAACAAATCCACTGTCCAAGCTGGCTTTAATGAAATGACCTGAGGTAATGGATGCAGTTTAGCAGCAGCATGGCCCTCATTGTAGGCTACTTTATCCTGCTTCTTGGCTAATAAATGAGCCTTATTGGAAGTCTGCTGCATCTGGCTAAAGCAGCTGCACAGTTTCCCATACCCAAGATGGGCAGATTAAGTCTAGTTTACCTGTGTAGCATGACACTGGGGTGTTTGATATTTCTCCTTGTTTCAACAGTACTTTTCATCAGTTTCTGTGAATGACTCCATTCCTCCCCAGTCAAGTACAGGAGCCTTGAATCGCAGCATGAGGATAATAAATGGCTAGCAGGGGAGTGTGACAGAAGACTGAATTTGGGCAGTGACTTCTAAGACCCCCTAGGAAGGAGGTAGCTTGTTAGGAGTCTTATGGCTCAGTGCCCACTCACAATGTCTTTTCTATGAACTTCAGCCCCAGTTCTCATTCCTGAATCTGAAAGCATTCAACTCCTTCCTCACCCAATTCAACACTACACAGCCACAAAGAAAATATCCACTCAATTATTTTGATTGTTGAAGCTTTTTTAAAAGCAAATTTGAAAATTGAGCTGTATTTGTGTCCAGTGATCATATAGACATTGCTGCAAAAATGTTCTTCAGCTACAGAATGTACTACAGACAGCAGGAGGTTGGATTGTGTCAAACATTAAGGTGATTGTTCTGAAAGTTTAATTTTTTTAATCTTACAGATTCTTTTTATTCTTCTGACACTTTCTTTCATTCAGTTTGCTTCTGTAAGGAGATCTTTGTTCAGCAATACAGAGTGGGCCAAACAACTTGGTAATCTAATCAAAAGAGTGACACAAATACTTGAAAATCTCTTTTTTTACTATTATTATTATTTTATTTGGAATGCTGAAACAGCTGTGGATTTGTTTTTCCAGTTACAGTCTTCATTGATCTACTGAATCTATCAAAACCACTTTCAGCCAGACCTGTTTGTTTTGATTTCATATTCAAAACAAAGCAATACCCTTATGCTATTTAAATTGTCACCCAATTAGCAATAGTGCTCATAAAAATTCTATTAGATTAAGCTGGTAACTTTTAAAAATTTGTTTCTTCAAATTTAGGGTTTATCTAATCTAGGTAATTACCATGAATCCTGTTGAGTTTTGAATTGGCTAAAGAGAAATTATCAACTAGGAGAACTTGTAATGGAGAAAAGTTATCCAGAAGTCATCCAACTTAAAGCAAATTTTGCTGTTACTAGCCTACAGGCAAACATATATACCAAAGTGTTCTCTTTTCTCGGCTCTTGAATAACAAAGAGGACTGATCCCTCACAAGGAGGACTGATCCTGATTCTCCGTGTTGGTTTTTTGAGGAGGTGGTGAGTTTTGTTTTTATGTAAAAATGTATTTTTTTCAGTGGAACTGAATCTCACTCTTCTGTAATGTGGGCAGATTTAATGAAGATTTAATGAAGAAAATTAAATTACAACTGAAGTAGGAGATAAATGGATATTAATCATCCAGCCTTAGTCCACACCCTTAAAAACTCCAACTAACTACCCATTTGTGCAAGCCTGGAATACTTACCCCTGTGCTCCCCTGTAAATGCTGAAGTGCCTGCACTGACTGAGTTCCTGAGTTCTGCTTTTGTGCTTATTTCTATCCATACACACATACACAGTTGCCCATATGCAGTTCCCATCAGAGCTGGCTTCAGAAGTTATGTGGAATAATGGAAACCACACCTGTATGACAAGGCTGCATATTGCAGGATCAGAATTCTCACAAACTTAAACATTGTACAGATACCTTTCTGAAACACACCGGGATAAAGGCATGCACACTGAGCAAATACTACAATTACAGCATTTTTCCAGAGTCTGTCTCGGGACTTCAGAAGAACAGCTGAAGATAGTGACCTTTATAAGAATATTTTTACCTTGCAATTCCCAAGTTGCTAATTTCTAGCTCCACAAGCTTGGAAGAGAAAAAAAACCCAAATACTGAGATGCATTTCTGTCCTTTACATTTCCTGTTAGGTGGGTCTAGACAGTTTCCCACTCAACATTTAGGATTTTTGGAATGGCCATTTTGCAGCACTTAAATCTCACCATGCTCTGTGTAAGAATCTAGGTGTGGTTCTGAGTCATGGATTTCATCCCCAGGGAGTGAGGTTGCCTGCAGGTTATTCTGACTCCACTCTTTCTGAGTGCCATGGCATGTCTCAGTTGTGACTGGGTCACTCAGTAGCTACATGAGTGAAGAAAACTACTGAAGATAAAAGGATCATGTTTATCAATTGAAATGTCACATGGGGTGCTTTAACAGAAGTATGTTTTATTTTCTTACAGCACTGGGAGTTCCCCCCAAACAGTGTTCATGTCACTTGCTGGCTGTGGCAGAGGATGGCATCTGGACCCTTTGTGAGAACAGCAGAGCCCCCACCTCTTAGACACACGTGCACCTGAGATAACAAAAGCTTACCTTGCTTCTGCTCTGGGAAATGTCCCTCTAGTTATAAGGCAAACTTGTGAGTGCAACTTTCAAGCTGTAATATGGTGTGTTTAATTTTCTGATTTGTTGGCATATTGTATTTTGGTATAATCTGAGTCTGCTAGTTTTGATTACCATGGTGATTTTTTTAGATTGTCTTAATGGGCTGATACCATTTTATTCCTTCTTCTTATTAAATTCAGGGCAAAATAAAATGTAAATTCTAGTTGTGTTTCTTCTCATGGGCTTTTGTGTTTTGAAAAAAAAGCCTATTTTCACCCTGCCTTTTTGTTTTCTTACAAGATTATCTACATTAACTATATTGCTGAATTGCAACCTATTTTCCTGATGAATCACTTTCTAGGGCAAAGTAATAGGGAAATACAGGATGAACCCCTTGCACAAGAAAGGGTGAGAATGAGTAGAACAAACTAGACAGGGGCAAGTTTGAAATTGGCCAATTTATTAAATTCATATCTTCTTTTTAATAGTTTAACTAAATGACAGTACAATCCCCATTATACTATAGCAAATAAGAAAAAAGTGGTTAGGATTTAATTTTCTCAAGGGTGTTTCTGAATTCTTGCTAGTAGGATCTCCTTTCAGACTATGGGACTACAGAACAACCCACATCTGCTTTTCCTTTTCATATTTCCATTACTAAGATGTTGTCTGTTGTTCAGCTAGTGTGAGGAAATGCATTCAACTTCACCACTGTCGTCCTTTTGTCTCAGTTTAGCCAAAATCTCACGCTGAAATTATGTAATCTGTCACCTTGCTATTTAGTGTCTAAAATATAGTTGGTGTTACCTGCCATGTGTTATCTGCCTTGTGTTATCACCAGAGGTACATTAAAGGCTGACTTCCTACTGGCTCAAAATCATGAACTTTTCTATCATTGTCTCAGGAACAGGAATCAGTAGTACCTAGGGGACCTTCCAGGGACCCAGGGCTAGGACAGAGAACAAGCAGCTGATTGCAGGTGCTGTCAGTTTTCCTGGGCCTTCTCTCAACCAGCTACACTTCCTTTGGCATCTTTAGATTATTTTCTCTGTTCAGCCTTTCTGTAATGGAATCTCAGGGTTGAACCTTCATGTCTCAGCTTTTTTCTCTGCATCCCATACCAGTTTCCAGGCTTGAAAGACTCAGTAGGGCTGAGCTACTGGGTCAAATCATCTGGCTTGACCACCTCCACTGAAATGTGCTCTTGCCTTCATCAGCATCACCATCAGCACTGACAATTCAGTTTCTTTCTTTGGCACTGGTAAGAAATTTGTCTTGATGTCCATGTTACATTATGGAGGAGTAAACTTTCTAACCTGTGTAAGAAGCCACCAGGGAAAAGATGAGGAAAGTACTGACCTTAGCTTCTAGCAGGCTGTATCATTCTTAATTCAGCCTTGGTAGTGCTGTGTCCTTGTATCTCCCCTTGGCTCCCAGTGATGTGTATCCCACTGTTGTGTTGTCTTTCTCCCTCACACGATGAAGATCCTTACTTGTGGCATTTCTGTAGACAGCAATTTCAATGTAGACTTTATTATCAGATGTCCAGGCCATTCTTGAGAAACATGGGTGGTCTGGAAGCTGATTTCATGAGACTTCTTTCAGTTGCTCCAAGGATACTGATACGTTCACAAACAAATCCTGTTTTCTGGAATAACCATGTGTCTTAAGTACCAGGGTAGTTGGTAACATCACCCTTCATCCCACAGCGTCCATCAGATTCTTCAGACACAGAAAGAGATTGCCTGGAACAATGGAAGGAGAGTCACTTTTGCATGTTTAGGAGGTTTGAATATCTATTTTCCCTTTTGAGTAAGGGTGAGTGAGGAACTAATGATTCTTCTACAAAGGGTCTACAAGAGGATACTTCTCTATGAACTAGAAGGAGAATTTTTATTTTAAATATTTTAAATACCTGAGAAGAGGTCTGTTTCAGCCCATCTGGAATATGATTTTCAGCTGCTGTGTATCTTTCAAAGTTTGGATATTAGTTCTGTTGGCTTTTGCTTTTTGTCTGTAGACTGTTTGTTGTCTGTGCAGTAAAAGAAAGCCTTCTTATGAATAAACCTTTCCTTTTGTGATTTGTGCAAGGAGTACAGATGCACTTTATGGCAAGAGCTTTTGGTTTCATTGTTACAGGCATTCCATAAGCACTCAGCTGGTTTACAGCAGAATGAAAGAAGGCTTATGAAGCAGTTGCATGGAATTTTACTAAAGCTTGCTTGTTGCCTTTGGTATCAGAGTCTTGTGCTTAAATTGATGAATATGCAAAATCCATTTCTACTAAATATTCCCTTCTTTCCTTCCATCATCCTTGGACAAAGATACTGCTTATTAATGATCTATTCCAGGCACAGTGGACCTTGGTTATTCAGGATTTACCTTTCTGAATTCATACTGCCAACCTCATCCTCTCTCTGCTCTTTAAAATATGTGTTAAGAGAAAGGCTTAAGTAGAATCTGTTCTGTGTTTGTTGGAGGTGTATGGGTATGTATGTAAATAAAATGAGATCTGTGTCTCTTGTACTCACCAGCTGCAGTGAGTTCAGCAGTTCAGTGACAGTGGTACAAGACCTGGGTGGGAAAACAGCTTTTAAACAACAGTGGCTTGTTCTCTTTGTTCCAGAGGTGGCTCAGAAGATCCACTGGATGATACAGCTGTGGCTTTCCTAGAGGTGGAGCAACTGTGCAGACTTAGCAAGGGTGAACACCAAAAGACCTGTACACTTATTTTACACTTGTTTGATCAAAATGCACAGAACTGCAAAAATTATTGCACACTTCTAGTAGGACTTCATTAGAAATTTGTTCAGGAAGGCTACATTTAATTTAGTTTTTAGACTGTTTTATCTGTCAATAACTATATCCTTGCATGCAAAAAAGAGTTATGATTTTATGGCAGATATGGTTAGACCTTTTCTCAAACAAGCATTAGTTATCCAAGTTGTCTTTGTATTAAACAGGATACATTGGCATTGCTGTGTTTGTTTTAACATCTTGTTACATCTTTAGAATATAGACATGAGAGCTGTCAACACTTTTTAGTTGCTGAAAATCGACATTTTGGTGCCTCAGTTGCTCTCAAGGGGCACCTCAAGTTGCCCTCAACCTGCAACTTGGTGAACATTTTTTTGAAAGTGAAGATGTTAGCTTTCCTTCATTTTGCATTTATCTGTCTGTAAAAATTAGTGCAACATTAAAAACCTTAATTTATTTTATACAGCTCTGTTCTAATGAACTACCTAGTTTTCAAGAAACTGAAGTTATTTATTGTAATATAAGTAGTAAAAATATACATTTATGTTTTTTTCATATACTTATTTCCATACTCTCTCACTTAAATTGTATATACTGGCTCTTTCCTGTTATAGTTACCTTATAGCTGTTGCATCTTTACATGAAGAAAGGGTATTGTTTTGAAAAGATGAGACAGGTTACTGCATAATATACATCTGTTTCTTTGCATGCTCCTAAATGTTCATGATTGATTTTGCTGTCCTTTTGTTGAGTTTGAATATGCTGATTTTGTAGCATCTCTGTAGCAGCTATTTCTTCATTAATTTATAAAATACTTTCTACATAGCTTTTTATTAGTTCCACTTTTTTCCATGCATCCTTTGACTTCTGTGTGGGAGAACTGTGACTGATGCCCTCATTTCATTGAGTAGCTGCAGTCTGGATTTACACTCCACTCCTCAGTCATGGGGGCCAAAGGGAAACCAGCAGCTGGAACCTGTCAGTGTCAGGGCTCTGGGGATTGCTGTTATGGGTTAGAAAATACTCAGTGTGGTTTAGATATTGTTACTGTTCTACAAACTCAACATTTGTTTCCGTATTGAAAACAGCTGTTATGTCCCCTAGATATGCATAGTTAAATTTACATTTTTATGGCTTTTGATGTTACAAAATCAGTCAACATATTATTAAGATCTCATTTTATTATACCATCTTGTGCTCTGTGTCAATAGTGTCATGATCATGGTTTACTAAAACAGTAGCAGTACTTAGTGATTACTTGTGATCTATGGTAACAACTGATTTCTTTGGGATTTTTGCTGTTATAAGAGATAATTGAAGGTTATTACGGCAAAAATTAGTTTCTAAAACTAATATATTTAAAATAAACAAGAAATAAAATCTCAAGACTTCAGGCAGATACTAAGCATGTCCTGATATGTATGTAGAAATATCCAAAATAAAATACTGTCTTACAGTCATAAAATTATTTCATTGGTATATCTGTATTTTCTCCTTTAGTTAAACTTTAGAATGAATTTGCAAGACACTGTATTCATCAGGGTGTTGTCTTCAGTCTTGTAAATTAAGCTGTTGTCACTTTGTAAAATCATAAAAATGAGAGCAAGACATCTGGTTTATATAAGTATCTCACTTGTTGAGAAGCCTTGTTTGTAGCTTAAATGGAAACCTCTTCAAGTTGTTTCTTCTGTGTTGTCATTGACACCCAATTAATTTTAATTTATTACAGAGTATCTCGCCAAATGAAAGTGGAGTCTGAAGGTTTGCCATACTGAAGTCTCATTGCCTTTCAGTTGAGGAAGAAATCTATAGCAACATCCTGAAGTTTTAACAGGTCTGTGTGTTACTTCGCTCTTCAAGTCTTAGTTTTGATCTTACCTCAGGATAGGATACTACGTCCTTCCAGGGAGAAGATGCCATTAGTTACTGCATTCACAGCTTAAAAAGCTGAAGCAGGAAATCTGTGTGGCTTAAGTAGGGCCAGGAGGTCACATTTAAAGATACCCTACCTTAATCTGCCAGAGAGATTGAAATAGTCCAGGTTTTGCAACATGACAGTGATTTTCCAGCAGAGAGAGGCCAAAAGAATTCCTGATTTCAGTGTTTGTAAACGGAAGAGTTCTGTATTTATTAAGGGGGATTTCAGTATTTGATAGTCTGTACAAAATACACCACATATCCGAACTCAAGATGTTATTTGTAGAACCTTAGCTTTTGAGAAATTATGATCCCTACTTTGTACTTTACAGGAGAAGGACTTTGCCAGTGGATCCTGTAAGTGCTTTAATGAAGAATGACAGCTAAATACTCTGGAAATTGGAAGGCATGACAGCATAGCTTGGAATGGATGAGCTCGGTCTTTCAAACCCCTTTAAAAGTAGTCCACAGAGACTTTCAGAACTATGAGGTAGTTCACAGACTCTTGTTGAAGAATATATCTGATTTATGATGTAAATATTTTCTTATGTGCAAGTCACTTTAAACAGTAGTTTAAAATTACAAAGAATTCTTTATTTGAAATAGAACTAAGAAACAAATAGATTGTAGTGAGTCTCAGTTACTTCCTAATGTTGTGATAAGTAGATGTAACAGCCCCAGTGTAGGTAAAATTGTTCCATGTCTTGAAGTAATTTGTGGTAGGCAAGTTAAGACACTGGATTAATTGTCTGTTCTCCAGGCTGAGTTTGCTTAATTTGTATTTTAGATTAATTCTTTGGTGTTTTATTTATAAGCGTGTTGAGGTTAATGGGTTGTTCTAGTTTATATGTCAGTTGTGCTCCGAATTTTTTGCTAGTTGGTTTGTCTGGGTGGATTTGAAATCTGATAAAGGGGGAAAGCTGAGTGTTCTCTTCACAGTGCTCTGTACTTTGATATGGTGTAGAGCTGCTGATACCTCGTGGGAGTGCGTTGTCCTGGCACCAGGGCTTATCATGGTTAACTGTTCTTTGTGTTTAATGTAGGATGGCTCCATGGCCTGTCTGGTTTATGGGTGTGTTTCTGGGAGGACAGTTAACACCCAGCAGTACTGATGAGCATGGTGCCATGGATGGGGAATTACCCTCTTGGTAAGTAGGGCTTGTTTTGAATTGTGACTTTTTTTTCTTATGTGTAGCATCAACAAATTTTTGGAATTGAAATGTCTCAATTTTTGTCCATTTCTTGGGTGGTGGGTGCTCAAGGGCTGTGCTTACTCTGTGGATTGAGACCATGCCACTGACTTTGGTCTTTCTTGATGTATCATTCTGAGCCTCAGTCACTAAGGCAATCCTTCCAAACTGTTTCAGAGCAAGGGAAGGGGAGTTAAGGCAGAAATGTCTCTTACTGTAAGCAGCATTTGGCTATGCCCACGTACCTACCTGTTTCATTTGTGTGTTACACAAATGTAAGTTTCATAAGTTCTGAGTTCATAAGTTCTGAGTTCATAAGTTCTGCTGGTTTCTGCAGTACTTCCTTTGCATTATTGTTGGGTAAGAAGTGCAGGGGAGCTGCTGGTTGAAAATTTAGATTTCTAGACTAGAGCTTGGAATAAAAAATGCAGCTTTGGATTTAGAAATGTGCATATCAGAGTCCTCTCTCTGCAGGGAGCTGGGGATTGTTGTGAATGACCAATTTCTTGTGGCAAACACTCTTTTAATTCTCATGCGTGTTTGATCCTGTTCTTTACATCCACTAGCTAATGCATGAAAAAGGACATGCAACTTAGAATTGGAGAAAAAGCTGTACATTTTCTCCTTTGTTTCTTGCCTTCCTAATCTACCCTGGGGCTCCGTGGTGTTAGCAATCTTCCACTATATTTTTATTAAAAGTGAAAGGTTTTAATATCCAGGCTTACAGATGAAGTAGCTATTGACTTCTAATCCAGTGACTATATATTTCAGAATTGACAAAAGGTGGGAATGAATTTCTGAATTGCTAGGGAATTAGAATTTCAAGGAATAGATAGTGGAAGAACACTGAAAATTAAATAAAGGAATATTCCTTTGAAAAAATCAATTAAACTTTTGTAGCTGGCATAGACTGAAATCCATTCTTTGAAATCAGTCCTGATAACATGTTCATATGTACCAAGTAAGCCTGTTTTAGGAGAGACACAAGTGGGAAGAAGTGAGGCTGGCAGTGAATTCCTTATACAGTGCATATGTAAACTTGTTTCTAAGTACACTAGTTTCCCTTTTCAGGGAACACCAACAGCTCTTGCACTTGCAGTTTGAGTTCCATGCTTCTCAAATTTCTGTGTTTCTTTTATCATGGAATGACATGGTCTAAGGAAAAAAACCCAAATCTTTTACAAATTCACCACAATGTAACACATGCATCTGAGAACATTTCAAGTGACAAAGTAATTAGAAAAGCGTTATGTTGATATTTATGTTCAATACTGGTCAATTAGCATAATTAGCATCTAAACAAAACAAAATCTTAGAATAAACTTAAACTTGGGCAAACGAAAAAGAGCTGATGGGTTCCTAAAGAAATTGGCTGTGACAATGTAATTTAATTTGAGAATTCTTACCGAAAGTGTTTGTTTTTGTTTTCCAGCTGATCTCCTTGATGAATGCCCAGTTACCCCAGTCCAGTAATGAAAAAGGAGAGCTGCCAATTCTGTGGTTCTTGGATCAGTTCTGTGAAACACACGGGGAAGACCAGCTTCAGCACACCTCAAAGGTAAATACTGGCTGTAAGGCAGAACAAAAAAGTCTGTGCAGAAATCAACCTGATGATATATCTTATACATAAAAGCTCTTGAGCCCAGCTGGGGGCACATTGACTGGAGAGGGAGAGAGAGATCGAGAGAGAGAACTACTTCCTTCTATGTCTGCCCTGGAGTTTTGGCATGCAAGGAGTTAATATTTTAACAGCTGTGTTCATTAAACAATTTTAGATTACTTTGCATTTCAATTTTTTATTTCAAACATTTAGTTGGTTTCTGCTATATTGTGTTATATTTCACAGCTGGGTACACAAGATTTATTCTTTTAATAGTTCTGTTCTTTTGACAGTTATTCATTTATGTGGTTTCCATTGTATTTCTCACATTACTTGGCTTTTTCTGCATTTTAAATAGGGAAGAGGGAAAAGTAAGATGCATTTCTGAAGAAGCAGCAGTTAATTCACCTTAACTGTAGGGGACAGTCATAATATAGATGTTATAAAGAGAATGTCAGTAAGATGAGATCAATTGATCTTGAGAAAGATTCTGTTGGAGCCTCAAGCAAATCTTTTACAAGAATTTTGGCAGTGACTGAGGTTTGGTTTTAGTTGTGTAGCACTCCTTCCTTACTTGCTGGTGGATAGTTCTAGTCTCCAGAATTCTTTTACCCCTTCAAGTTTGAACTGTACTTCAACTTTATTAATTGGCTTCTCAATATTAAAAATAAAGTTCTACACTATAGTGAAGTACTGTTTCATTAAAGCAATGTGTTCTTTCCATTGTCGAAGCTGATTTGTTATTTTTTCCATATAGTTGACTGCTCCAGTGGAAAGGAACAGGAGGTACGTAGTGAAAATATACTCATGCTCCAGGTGTTTTCGTGACCAAAATTCCTACTGATGGCAATTTAAAGACAATGTGACTCTACAGTAGTTGTCATCGTGATCTGTAGTTTCTTTTCATTATTATATTTTTAATTTTATTCTTTTATTCCTTTTTATGTTATCTTATTTTTATTATATCATCATGCTATAATTATTCATTTTCCTTTATCCAATTTTGAGGGTTTCTATTTCACCTTACAGAAACTTCATTCTGACTGATGGAGTTGTGAGTGCATGGAGAAACCCCAGTATGCTCTGAGGGATTGGTATAGGAGATTGTATCCCAAGCTTTTTATGTCCATCCTTAGGGAAAGCTGGAAGAAGCATTTTTGTGGGGGTGAATCAGCAGGAAAAGACCTGAAATGCATTATTTTTACTTAAATCAGCTGGAGCTCCATCATCAATAACAAAAAATGTCCAAGTTGAACCTTTGCCAGCTAAACAATGTGCTGTAATGACCATAAGCCTGGCTCTGCCATTGCACTCTGTGGAGAGGGTTAAATGGTTAATTATTGAGTAAAATGCTGGCTAATATCTCCATCTGATTTATTGAAGAGCACTTTGAACAGAAAGTTCACATGAACTTGTACTGAAAGGACGTGGGGAAAAGCTGCAAGATGAATTGAAGAAAACAGGTTTGCGTTGGTTTATTCTTTCATTTTCTCCCCCACCACAATCAGTGGACATGAATCAAACTCATCATGTATCTTATTTCATATATTGCCTTTGCTTTTGGCATGTGCTTGTATGGAACCAGACTTGGACAGTGGGAGCTTTGCAAGGCTCTCATGATGAGTAACCGTTCGAGTCTAAAACTGCACAGTTCATTGCAAAGGCATTTTCAGTGTTGATTTGGGTTTTTTTTAATGGTTTGATTACATTATATACCAGTAACACTTAGTTTGCAGTCAGATTACACTTTTTTTTTGTTTTGTTCTAGTAGGCCCTCATTTGCACGGACAGAATCCCTTGGTCCAGAGCACATTTTAGCAGCTCCCCTAACCAAAGCTGTGTGTAAAGGCATCTGAGCTCCCGGTTTTGGTGGGTGTTTAAACATTTCTCCTAAACTGAGCTGTTTGTGTACCTTCTGCAGGGAAGAGCAAGGCAGAAGGAGCTCTGCTCTGACTGCTGTCTCTCCTGCTGTAGCAGCACTGACAGCAGCAGATGGCATGCTGCCCCCACGCTTGGAAATTCTCCCATACAGGCTCTGTCTGGCAGCTCTCTACAAATATGCAATAAAAAGGCTCACACTTGGAAGCAGAAGCATCAGACGTATATCAGATGACTCAGTTAATACACATTTATATAAATATTCAGGATTGCTTGAATTGTTTTATTTACAGAATAGATAATGGAAATCCTGCATGCTTCAGCCATGCTGAAAGGATTTTTCTGCTTGCTTGTGTGCTTGCAGACAGACAGACAATGGTTAGAGAGGGGTGAGCAGTCTAATGAAAATTTAGAACAAGTTTTTTATATAAATATACAAATTTACTTCATTAATGAACTCATATTCTTAAGTGTGTGCTTGCAATAAAGGCAAACTGATTACAGAAAAAGCGAATTGGCTGGGTAAATGAATGCGTTCTTATTAAGCAGCCCAGTGGGGCTTGCTGTCTGAGGAAATGTAGCAAAACCTTGAGGTTTCTTCCATGATGCTGCAATAACTTTTACTGCCATAACATTTCCATTATGGAAATAATGCATCGAGATCCTGTCTTTTGGAACAGACAGATCTTTGAATGAATATATATGTTAAATTTCTGTTGAATACTAGACAGGATTCTCAGGTACTCTGCAGCACTATTAATATTTGTCTGTCAATTGGCTATTGGTGCATATTTTGCTTTGATGCTGGTATGACTTAGCTTTCATAGGGTCATTGTTTTGTGGCATATTGCTGGTTTGGATGCTGGCAGGGTAGTAGGAAATAAGTTGTCTGGGAAAGCACTGGGGTGGCTTTACTGAAGTTGTAGTCTCAGCTTCTGTCCGTGGCATTCCTATAGTGCCTCTGCTGTGAGTAGTGTAAAAATGCACTGAAATCATCAAAGACATTGTTTATTAGACAAAACAGTGATGGTTTGAGTGAGGCTGTTCCTTTGCAATATTCTTAGCATATCAACAATTATACCATTATTTATTCTATTTCCAAGTGACACTGGAGGAAATTATTAGAAAGGACAGGAGCTGAATTCAGAAAGATCTTCCCAAGCTGGAAAAATAACCTGAGCGTTTAAAATGCTGCTGACATACCATGCTTAGGAATGAAAATTCCCTCTTAGAGCTGCCACTGGGACATCTCTGGCCAGGCCATGTTGTCAGAAAGTGCAGTGGAGGATGAGCAGGGCTAACTCAGTAGTATGGGTTGGTTTAGTACACGAGAAAAATACATCATTTTTGTGGCTGAAGTGTCAGGAATATTGTGTCGGGTGCTGGAATTTCTTACTCCATTCTGAATATTCGGCTCTGATTGTTGTTCAGCTGGAATAATGCATCCAGTTTGGGACACCACACTGGGAAAACTGTAGACAAATGGGAGAGTAGGACAGCACAAATGAGATGCAGAAGACGTGGCTTCAGTTTAAAAAATAAAATATTGGAGAGGAACAAAAATCGAGGGTGTCAGGAGTTGAGATGGTGATCAGATGTTTCCAGTGCCCTTTAGGGGAAAAATGGGATGAAATTGGCTTCATTTGTACTAAAGAGGACTTAGGGAGAGGTTTTTAACCATGCCAGTAAGGGGCTATTTGTGCGTGCTGCCCAAGATGCCATAGGGCTTTAGATTGCTGTCCAGGTAGACTTAATCCATTCATGCATAGTGTGCAGAATAACCCAGGAATCCTTACTCTGATATCCCTGCTCCAGAACCAGAGTGTTATAAGTGGCCGTGGTTATTTGCTTTGGTTCAGCCAGTGAAAAGTGCTGAGGAGGGAGGGAGCCCTCCTGTTTGTTGTGTGTATGTCATGGCCATCAACTCATAAGGAATTTTTCTGTTATCTGGGGATTTCATTTTAGCCTGACATATTTCAAGTAACTCATATGCATTTTATGAGGAAAACTGAGTATTAAGAGTGAAGAATTGGAGGAATTAGTAAGAATTAGAGTGTCTTTGAACAGAGAGAGTTGGCAGAGAAGTTTGACTCCTTCCACACAAAACATGAGTTCACCCCTCATTTATCCATGTTAAGGAAGATTTCATTCTAGTTATCCAGCCACACTGGGACTTTCACTGGATATCCTGCAGCACAGAGACACTATCTGGTGACAAGTTGTGTAACTTTCCAAGGCAGCACTAAAAAGAATTTGGAGGTGTTAAGGATGTGAGAATCTTGTTTGTTGTGGAGTAGAGCAGAGATGTCACTTAACAAGCAGGTTCTTCATTGAGTTCTATGCAAGTTCTTACCTACCCAAGGCTTGTTGGCTGGGACCTTCTCCTGCTTCCAGACGAGAAGGTCCCAGCCAACGAGATTCCAAGGCTCAGTAAAACTGGTCCTGCTCAGGTGAGTCTGGCCCATTAATGTATCCTGGGGATTCAAGAGAGCCAAGTTAATTACTAACTTTTCTTAAATTCACTTTGAATTGTTAACTTGAAACAAGTTGAACACTAAAGTGTCTTCATAGCCCATGGTCTGACAGTGGCAACAGTGTTCAAATTTCCATATCTACAAAGTTATAGTGATAGTGGAAAAAAGATTGCTGTGGTTGAAGGATTTTCCCTGGAGGTTCCATTAAAAGGTTTTTTTAAGTGTGCTCTTGGGAAAGTTATGCATACAGGCATAAAGTTCTTTTTGTTGTTAGTCCCTTTGCATCTTTAGTTTTTGGAGGAATGCTTTGGTTGTGAAATATTTTGTCATTAAAAATAGAATTATTTAGTGGACAGTTCAGTGAGAAATGAATTACAGCAGAACTGAGTGAGAGGTCGGGTTTAGAGCGAGATTGCAGGACTGGTGTCATGTCACTTCTCTACACTCCTCTTTCTGTGTCTCTTGGCCGAGCCCCGGCCGTTCCAAAGCTGTGCCGTGTCCCTGTCCCAGCCTGGGCAGCTCCAGGACAGGAGGTGTCACAGCCCTGGTGGGCACAGTGGGGCCCTCCTGGTGGGTGTTGGGGCTGAGCTCCCCTCCCTGCACAGCCTGAGCATGGACAAGGCTGTGGTTTGGGTTCGGCGTTCACAAGCAAAGCAATTTTTCAGAAATGTCACCCATAATCTTAACCAGAATAGTTGCACATGCAAGGTTGGGGTTTGTTTTGTCTACTAAAGAGAAATTTTTGTTAAAATGCCTTTAGGTAAACTCTTTACTGTGAAGTTCCCTGTTCTGATCATTGTAATCCAAGAGTAGCCCTGAATGAGTTCCAAGGAGTCTGGAGGGTGTATAGTCTGGGGGGCTGCAGTTGAGGGGTCCCTCCAGAAGTGAAGATCTCTGGCAGTGGGGGTTCCCACAAGCCATGCTTTTATTTTTCCCCAGCCTTAAGTAGAAGGTAGGAGAGCAGGAGATAGAAGTCTGACTCCTCTGTTTCTGGGAGACAGCCCCATGGACACAGGAGAGGTGCACCTCTCATCAAGGGGTATTGGTCACCTGCTCTGGGGAGTCTGGTCTGGGCTTCAACCCAGAGCAGGGGAGAGGGAAGGAGGAAGTAGGAGTATGCATTAATTTATAATAAAGACTCTTGACAATTACAGGTTGAAGCATTATGAAGTGGGGCTGGAATGATGCAAAGTGCATTTTCTACTGTATCATGCATCTATTTTATTTCCTTATGTGGTCAGTGTAAAGAAATCACTATATTAAAGTTTAGGATTGCATCTCTATGTGTTTTTAAAGCTTCAAAATTACTGATTTGACTTAGGATATAGATCTACATTATCATAAAAAAGTAGCTGGAGAGTTTGGAATTTAGACTACGGTGTGTTTAGAGGGGAGGAAAAAATAGAGTTTCCTTGCTGGATGGTGTTTGCAGTGGCTGAAAGCCAAAAATGTGTATGACCAGGTATCACCGAGCACAGGATGGTCTTCTCACCAGGAATGGGTGTTCTCTTCAGTGACTGTGATGTTTCCTCAGTATATGTATATTTCCTTGATTACATTGCCTGCAGACACAGAAGGATGACCTGGCAATAAAGGAAATACTCTTAGTTGTGCAGCATGTGACCACATTTGTCCCTGTGCAATATAAGAGCAGATCTGCAGCAGTTCTCTGGCTTCAGTGGGATTGTTGCAGATGTGTGAGTGTCTCATCAAAGATTCTGGGTCCAGGCATCCTCAGGATTAATGATATCTTAATACTTATGAATGATTAAACTTTCCTGAGCTGTAAAAGACATACACCGTTTTCTTTCATTACCATAAGGTGAAGTTCCCGACACTGACAGGTTCTGGGAATTAGCAGGCAGTTTTGAAATTGTTCTGTGCACTAGAAATTAGATCTCATTTTAATTCAGCTTTTCCAAACTAGTAAATGAGGTTAATGCCATACATATTCAGCTGATATGGATGAAGAAATTGATATAAAGTAGATCAACATAGCTACAGGGCCACTTTAATTTATACGTAAAGAGGCAGTGATAAATGAAAGTAATGTAGTAGTGGTCACTAAACTCCTCAGCCATCAGGGATTCAATAGTGTTAGCTGCTCATTAAAGACATGGTTGGGGTTACCTCAAATAGAAATTTGAAAAGAAATAGCCAACTAACCCTTAATTATCAAAACACACAAAATACTAATTATGCCTTAATTAGCTTTTCTTTTAATGTACTGAAATTGTTACTTTTTGTGTAGCACAAATGGATAGTTATATCAACAATAAATAGGTTGTTTTAATAACTTTCTTTTACCTCTGGGAAAACCACACTCCAATTTTTAATATGCAATAATGCTTCTCTCTAGCCTGTAGGAGATGAAAATTATTAAGTAGCTTTATTTTTTGAAGATCTTACAGCAGCTTTGGGAAGAATTATTTCACCATGCATCAATTATTTTTAATTGAACTGAATATTTTTCAGATTGCATGAAATGCCTCTCATTTAAGTTTAACATTTAGAGTTTGTTAAGGAAACATCACAGTGAGAATTGAGTACAACTTTTATCAGTGGCATGTTCTAGGAAGAATAAAGAATGGTGGTTACTGTCACTGGTGTTTTTCCCATCATTGGGCCAAATCTTACTTTTCCTCTGTTTCATAGCTGTGAGCTGTTCTCATCCAATTTCCTTGCAGTTTATATAGGAAAAGAAAGTAGGGATTGACTTCAGTGGGGCTGGGATCCACCTGGTAATGCTGGAAAGCTTCAATTCCTTTGCTTTGGAGGCAGTGCAGCCTTCCCCCTATGGATACACGTGCAGGAAAGGAATGGCCCAAGCACAACTGCATTTGGGTTGTCACACACAACACGTGTGTGCTTTTCCAGCTGAATGATGGGGGAAGCACTCACAGTGCTGGGCATAACAAATCCAGATTCATTTAACTGCACACTGAATTAAATAGAAAGTAATTACTAGTACAGAAGTCAAAGTAAGTAGATATTATTGACCAAGGAGTGCAGGTTTTTTCCAAATATGTGGGAATTACGCAAGCCTCTTCAGAAATCTTTTTGGTGACTTCCTCTGAATTTTTCCTTTTAAAATAGAGCAAGTGCTATGCTTACCTACAGAAATTTAGATGTTACAGGATACCAGCTTACATTTCAAAGAGATTTCAAGTGTTTTACATACACTCCACATTCAGTATGGTCAAAATTCAGTATGTAAAATGAAACGGACAAATAGAGTTTAATTATTTGACAATTTCCAGGTGGTTTTAGTCACATCCTCAAAGAAAAAAAAATAAATCTTTGATCCCAAAACTTTAAACAGCAAAAATGAGATAAGAACATTTAATGTTTCTTGAATGAAGTATCAGTTTCCAGCATGGAGGCAGCCACAAGACTAGTCCAATCTGTAATTGAAGTCTCAGCCTTAAATGTGGGTTCTTTCTGTGGGATTGGAGATGTCAGTTTGGCAAGCAGCAGCTCAGTGTTTAGACTTAGCAGGTTGTTTTGGACACAAGAATTGGAAATGGGTTTTCCTTTATTCTAGTCCTCAGGAAAAATATTGCTTCATGTGTTTGGGAATTCCTTGGTTCCCTTCTCTTTGAGGCTCTGACCTCTTGACTGAATCACCAGTTTCTAGCAAGTGTAGGAGCGACAGAATGGGTAGTCAGTACTCCAGTAAATGTTACTCAGGCAGATCTCCTTTCATGTTTTTATCACAATTCCTATCCTGCCATGAGCAGAAAGACTTCCAGCAAATATTCCTGAACTAATCCTTGAACTTATTTAAGTACTTAAAGATTGGACAAGCTAAGTTAATTGTGCCAGTGCTTATAGAATTGTATGATTATTTTTAATTCTGGATTGTGGCTTGCACTGACAACCGTCTTGCTTCATATGAAGAATAATTGAATTTCCTTTGAAGAAATCTAACACTCTGGAGGATTCCCTAAGTACTGCATGGATAACTTTTGGGTCTTCTGGTTTTAAATTTAAAAAATGGCAACAACAAAGTGAGCTGGAATCTGTGACATTATAATTCATGGGACTAGACAGCATTACTTACTAACAAAGCCTTAACAAATTCTGAACCACAATACCCATTGTCTGTCCTTTAACTGCTTTTGGAAATTTCTGTATTGAATTTCTCCATTACTTGGAAATTCTGTACAGCCAAAAAAACTCTCAAGACATAAAAGCGAACACTAAGAACAGTGGAGTGATAAACATTGGTTTCCTCATCAGGTTGTTGTAAGGCAGTTTTCATTTTACATGTCCTCAATTCTATCATTTTTTGTCCATGAATCGATGCTTCTCTCCTTGGGTTGTACAGCATGTTCCCATCTGCATTTGCTTGAGGAATTTTTTTGTGCTTTCTTTTTTCCCAGATTTTACATGATATACTCCTGTCTTCCTCTTTTTCTTACAGTGCTGTTTAAAATACTTAAATCCTGAAAATATCTTTTTGATGTTTGCTTTTTTTACCTTCATAAGTCTAGTGCTTTTGATGTTCTGTTTTCTACACGTTTGTCTCACTAACTTGTTATCTTTTGGCCCTTTGCTCTTGGCAATTAAAACCTCCATGAATCTTCATAGAGATATTCTTTAATCACATGTTTGCAATTAAAGCACAGGTGTAAGTGCCTTGCTATTTCATTTTAGATTTTATAACACAAATCAGGCAATCCTAAAAATAAATAATTAGCATAGTTCACTTCTCCACTTGGCTGTAGCTGAGCTTTATTTTGTAGCTGCTAATAAAGGCACATTACCATGTTCAGGGATTGCAATTATCATTGAAATGAGTATGTCCATTAACTGCAACATTAGGCTGAGGATATAATTACTGTCTAGAGCCAATATCTTTGTGAAGTTACGTCTGTGATGCTATTAAGCTATAAGCAATATTTGTAAACTAATATTTAAACATTTCAGAATTTATACCATCACTTGCAGACTTAAAAACTAATCCTACTTCCACTCCAAATTATTGATGATTTAGGTGTTTGGCAAATATATTATTGAGTTACTTGGATGTGAGTATAATTTGTGATATGAGAGACACTACTGTTCTTCTGATAGCAAATGCCCAGAACAAACTGAGCTGATGGCAGCAGGAGAGAGAAGCTGTGGTGACAGCAAAATACTAATAAAACAGTAGTGCAGTGTGTCACAAAATGCTGCAAACAGGATTCATTTTTCTCAGTTACATTTCAGACAATTTAGTACAGCAGTTTAACTACAGCAAAGCCTGTTGCATGCTAAGAAGAGAATAAGAAGAATACTTTCCTAATAATGCTACAAGTATGTTTTAAAGGGGAACGATTTGAGTCTGTTCATTGATTTGTTTTCTGAAAAATTCTAGTATTTCTGCTGACAGAAGAACATGAAATTGCCTGTGAAATTAGGTGGATAGTCCATTCGCAATACTAGGCTGGGTCACCTGTGTACTTCCATACATGGACATGTTTGGATCGGTAATGAGGTGCCCTTTTCCCATGTTTTCTTTTATATGCAAAATAACAAAACAAAACTACTATGTGTAGTAGTTGATTTGTAAGTGTTTGTGTGAATTAATTTCCTGTTGGATTTCCTTGGTATGTGAGTCATAGTCACTCCTTTGGTTAATTTGGTTACCTGTCTCAGAAATTAATATTTCAGGAAACCTATTTGGGGGGGTAAATATGTTAAGAAAATTCAATATTTTTCATCTTACTTTGAATACAAGTTGCTAAAAGTTTGTCTAGAAGAGAGGAACTATTATGTTACTTAGTGATTTTTATCTGGTGCAGCAGTTCCTTTTTCTGCTTTACAAAAAGTAGTTTGGAATTTGCCTTTCACATTGCCTTGTGGCTTATCTGCCTCTGCTCTGTCTTTGATTGACTGGATTTAGTTGTAATGAGACTTTTCATGTTCACTGTCCACATCAGTAAATACTACTTTGTATTTATTTTATGGTTTGTATTTATTATGTTTATTATGCTCTTTGTTTAAAAATCCACTTATCATTTCACCTCAAACAGATTCTCTTCTCTGAGTAACCTCTAACTGTTGAACCTGTCCACTGTGCTGTATATCCCAAATCTTCTCCATGGACACCCC
>WBMV01000116.1:0-12337 GCA_013396655.1 Campylorhamphus procurvoides
CCTCTTTTATTGGGGTTTTGGTGTCACCACTTCAATGGTGAATATAATTTTATTGCAATGTTAAGAGGAGGCAAATTTTACTCTCATAAAGTTGTTTTTAATAGATTTTTATTCTTCTAAACTTGGGTGTTTTATTCACTCCATGAAACTATCCCATCTCTAGGAAAAACACTGGGCACATTTTATGGGATATTGATTTTTTTAAAAAAAACAGAAGCAAATTTGACTATTTTCTTGGGAAAAAAGAGGAGAAAAGCCCAATCCTCAAATATTCCATTTATGCCCAGGCAGGAATAGAATATTCCAGAGTTTCAGCCCCACCTTTAGCTCTGGACCTGCCAACAGATGGAAGCTCCGAGAGGGATTGGGAGGGAACAGAAATTGGGATCTGGGTTGGTTCAGCCAGCTTGGAATCAAAAAATCTGCACAAAAAAACCCAAACCCTGAGCTCCAAAATGCAGAATTGCCCCTAAAAATGGGTGTAGGGATTTCTCTGGGAGCAGGGAAAGGTTTGCTGTTTCGGAAACAGAAAGATTTGAAGGTAAAAATAGAAATAAATCCTGATTTTTTGTAGCCTCAGCAGCAGAAAAAGGAGCAAAACGTGAGTTTTAGACTGAATTTTCTGGGTTTCCACCTATTGATTCTTATTTCTCGTTTGAGATGGGTCACTGGTGTCTTTGTGGGGATTTTTTAAATTGATTTTTGATAAAATAAAAAGCTATGGGTTTCTAAAGCCATGTAGGTTCAAGGCCTTTATTTTTTTAAATATTAATTCTATTTCTTATCTCACAGGTGATTTCAACACCAGGAGCACAGACCCTGAAAGATGAATCTTCTGAATGGAACATGGAATAAAATCATCTCCTAAATATTATAATCAGGCCACAAATATTGGAGAATTCCACTGTTATAATGGTCTTAATGTTGCAAAAGTTTAGGATATTTTTAATTAAGCTTTAAAGGAAATGTCCTGAGTGCAAGTAATAATCAGGGCGGGTTTCTTTGACTTCTGGAGAGATGTCATAAATAAAAATATGAATTAAAATATTTTTAAATCCATCCTTTCACCTTGAGAAAGGTTTATTTTCATTATTTTTCCTTTCTGTTTCGTTTTCATTCATAATTATTTCCATTTTTCCAGCATTTAACACCCAGACTTGGAGCTGTTTCTATCAAAATAGAATAATTAATTTCAATTAATGATGCCAATACCACTTTCTTCTGGTAATAGAAAAAAAGGGATGAAATATTTCAATATCTCCCTGCATTTTTTATAATTAAAGGATATTACAGAACACCCAAACTCTAATTTTTTACACCAAATAAAATCAAATTTTACACCAAATCCAGGTCAAATCCCTCTTTATGGAGATTTTCATCCCTTCTCCAAAGTGCAACAGCCAAACTCAACTGAAGGAATGATTTCCTCCACTTTAAACCAGTTTCACTCCAATTTCCACCTTGAATTCTTGAGTTTTAAACAAGCCTCAACTTAACCAAATAGAAGCANAGAACGAAGGAAAAATAAAAAGATAAAAAGGCAAGAAGAATGAATGGAAAATAAAAAAATATAAAAACACAAGAAGAATGAAGGGAAAATAAACCCATAATTGGTGTTTTAAGATCTTCCTGGAAAAACCAAGACCAAGCTGGATGAGAAGCATCCAAAAAGCGCCCTCTGGGCATTTTTAAGTGATTCCCGAAGAACAATCCAAGATGTTGAGTCCAAAAGCCCCTGGGGGGGGTTAATTAAACCTGAATAATTGATTAATTAATTAGATTAGCTTAATTGAGTTTAACCCAGCACCCACCTGGCCCTCCTTCCTCCTCCTGTGCCTCTCGCCCTTGGCGCGCCCCTCTTGGCCGCCCTGCCCGTCCCGCTGCTCCGCGCGGCTCTTCTGGAGGCTGATGGTGGCACGAAGGTGGCACAGCCTTGGGGACACCCTCACCCTGTGCTGCCCAAAGGCCCTCAGCAGCCTGGCCGTGTCGATGGTGGACACCGAGCTGCTCCTCTCGCTCACCGTGAGCTCCGTGGGGCTCAGCGTGTCCCACCCCGAGCTGCTGGAGGTGCCGAGGGTNAATATAAAAAGGCAAGAAGAATGAATGGAAAATAAAAAAATATAAAAACACAAGAAGAATGAAGGGAAAATAAACCCATAATTGGTGTTTTAAGATCTTCCTGGAAAAACCAAGACCAAGCTGGATGAGAAGCATCCAAAAAGCGCCCTCTGGGCATTTTTAAAGGATTCCCCGAAGAACAATCCAAGATGTTGAGTCCAAAAGCCCCTGGGAGGGTTAATTAAACCTGATTAATTGATTAGATTAGGTTAATTGAGTTTAAGCCAGCACCCACCTGGCCCTCCTTCCTCCTCCTGTGCCTCTCGCCCTTGGCGCGCCCCTCTTGGCCGCCCTGCCCGTCCCGCTGCTCCGCGCGGCTCTTCTGGAGGCTGATGGTGGCACGAAGGTGGCACAGCCTTGGGGACACCCTCACCCTGTGCTGCCCAAAGGCCCTCAGCAGCCTGGCCGTGTCGATGGTGGACACCGAGCTGCTCCTCTCGCTCACCGTGAGCTCCGTGGGGCTCAGCGTGTCCCACCCCGAGCTGCTGGAGGTGCCGAGGGTGGTGGAGCTGGGATCTCCACCAGAATTGTCACTGGGGGTGTCCCAGCAGTGCTGCTGCTCCTCCAGGATTTGGGTCACGTGGTGGATGCTCTTCAACCCTGACCTGTTTGCCCTGAGCTCCACCAGGTTGGGTTTGTCCCGTGCTCTTTCTCCATCACGCGGCGCCGTGGGCTCCACGCTGCTCCCAGGCCTGGTTTGGTCTGCCAATGCTGCTTTGGTCTGCTCCCTTCTCTGGGTTGTCCCTTCAGGAATGTTCTCCCCAGCTTTTGCAGGGACCAGGGTGTGTTTGATGGGGTTCTGCAGCACCCTGGCCAGCCGGTCCAGGCGTTCCACGAGGGTCAGCTCCCCGTTACTCCTCAAGTGGTGGTGTTGGTGTCTCCTCTGGCGCTCCAGAAACGTAACCCAGAGCTCATCCAAGCTACCCCTGCTCTGGATTCCCTGCCTTGATGCCTTCTCCCCATTCCCACCTCTCTGAGTCATTTGGCTCAGTGGCAAAGAAGAATTTCCAGCCTCTGCTTGTCCTGCTTGTCTTCTCTGTTGACGTCGCTCCGTCCCCGACGTCTCATTCCCAATGTTCAGATCCTCATTTTTACTCTCATCTGCTTCTGCAGTGAGGGGGAAGAATTCCTTCTTGCCAGCCCTTCTCTGGTGGACAGAGAGCAGCCCATGTGTTCTCCTGCAGGCAGGAGGAGCATTTCCCACCCCAGGGCTGTCCTCGGAGAGCTCGCTGCTGTCACACGTGGCCATGGGACGGTGCAGGTAGAAACGTGTGGATCTGAAGGTGGAACGAGTGGGTTTGAGGGATTTAGAAGGTTCTCTGGGCTCTGGAAGAGAAGAAAACACTGTCATTTTGTTATCTCTTTGCAAATAATCAGATAGACACCAGCAAGTCTTAAAACAGGGTGATTTTCAGCCTAAAACCTTCCAAGCACTTCAAAGGATGAAAAGTGGAATCACTGAACTGTTCCTGAAAGGCAACAAACTCAGAAATGGAGTTTCAGCATTATTAAAAGCACATCAATACTATTTTATATCATTTGCAACAAGAAATCCAAGAGAATTTTACATCCAAGTGCACCTGAAGGAGGAATCTGATCACACCTCAGGTAATGACCTTGCCCAACACTTTAAATGGGTCTGTTTAGAATCCTGGAATGGTTTGGTTAGAAAGGACCTTAAAGATCATCCAGTGCCATTCCTGCCATGGGCAGGGACACCTCCCACCAGCCCAGGGGGCTCCAACCTGGCCTTGGACACTTCCAGGGATCCAGGGGCAGCCACAAGTTCTGTGGGAATAAAAAGAACTTCAAAATAGGTTTAAAGTAATTTTTAATATAAAAAAATATCAAATTTAAGAATGTTTTTTCGGTTCTTTAGTAAAATGGACTGAACCACAGAATCCCTTCCCTGCACAGATACATCAAGATCATTCCCAGTAAGCATTCCCAGTGCTCCCAACCCTGAAACTGGAGGGATTTGTTCTCCCATCCAAGGTCAGTGTTTATCTCCTTGTGTAAGAGCTTCCCCCACACCCTCCTGACAAATGAGATCAGGTTTGGGAATACCAGGCAGAATTTTGCTATTCCTGGACTTCTTAGAAGTTACCAACGGACTGGAGGGAATGTAAACAGGCAGAAAATAAAAATAAGTTTATATGGAGAAACTTTCTTTTTAAAATAACCACATAACTTGCATAATTTTAAGCTCTAGACAAGCTCTGTGGGTAGAGGTAATCTTTTATTAGACCATCTAAAAATACAGTTGAAGAAGTCAGGGGAGATTTAAGACATGCAAGTCTTCTTGTTTCAAGTTCCAACTCTGCTGGCTGGTTTAAACAAAAGATTCTTTCAGCTTCTTTTCTTACCTGGGCCTTTAGACAATCACAGCTATAAAAAATAATAGCACTTAGTTTTATATGAACACTTTTGTTCCCCTTTCCTTTTGAGCCTTATGCAACCAGTGGAAATTTTCTTTCTCTTCTGGAAAGACCAAAATCCCTCTGTGGGAAAAGCTTCAAAGAAAAACCCCTCCTTGAAGTGAAGAATTAACATGGCCAAAGCAATTAAAAGAATTAAAAGCAGCAAAATAACTGCACCAGGCAATAAACAGCTCCCCTGAGGAATTAAGAGCTGCTTTTAGGAACCACTCAGCAATTCCCTGTTTTATTCCCTGCCCAGGAATAAGAATCCTCCTCCCTGCTCACACTCCAGGAGTTTCTCAGCCACTCCAAAAGGAGGTTCAGTACAAAGAGTGGCCCTGAGGACTAATTTTAGCTGCTGTCATGAGATGCCAGTGCCAACCCCAGCAGGCAGCTCAGCCTCATCTCATCCTGGCACCACTCTCAGCACACCAAGTGGCCACCACAGCAGTAAATCCTCACCTTCATCCCTCAGGAACATCATCCCATGGATGGATGGAAGGATGGAAGAGCAGCAAATCCAACTCAAGCTCTGGTAAACCCCAACATGACAGACCTCCTTGAGATGACATCACAAGACATGTGATTGTTGGTGGGCAGGAACAGAACCCCCAGCCCTGGGTTTGGTTCTCAGGAAACTCCTGGCACTTTCTACAAACCCCCTGGCAACATTGGAATGCTGACAAATCTCAATGGCCAAGTATTTCCTGGAATCATGGCATGGTTTGGGTTGGGAGGGACCTTAAAGCCACCCCCTGCCATGGGCAGGGACACCTTCCACCAGCCCAGGGTGCTCCAAGCCCTGTCCAACCTCTTGGGACACTTCCAGGGATGGAGAGCCCACAACCCCTCAGAGCAAACTGTATTTTGGGAGTCAGGGGGAAGCAGAAAGATGAGGAAGAAAAAACTGAGGCAAATTTAGCACCACCAGGAATGTCACAGGAACAGAAATACAATTCCTTCACTGTCATTTCTTTCTCATGTAGGAAAACAGCTATAAAATGCAAACCACACTTTAAGCACCTGCAGAATCTTCCAGAGGTCTCCTCTGCTCCTCAGCCCAGGCCAGCTTGGGCTTGGCTCTCCTCCTGGAGATTCCCTCTTTGTGCTGGAGAGCTGCACTGCCTGGAGGATGATCAGCCCTCAAACCACGGCCACGGACCCGAAACCTTGGGGGAAGAGAATCGTTGGACCCTACAGGGCAAGAGAAAAGATGATGAGGAAAAACAGGAAAACAGGAGAAACACACAGAGAAATCCCATAACTCACCAACAATCATGGTCACTGAAGTGTCCAAGGCCAGGTTGGACAGGGCTTGGAGCACCCTGGGCTGGGGGGAAGGTGGCTCTGCCCATGGCAGGGGGTACTTTAAGCACCTCTCCTGTGAGGAAAGGCTGAGGGAATTGGGATTTTTCAGCCTGGAGAAGAGAAGGATTCAGGGCCTTCCAGTACCTGAAGGGTCTGTAAGGAAGATGGAGAGGGATTGGGGACAAGGGATGGAGGGACAGGACACAGGGAATGGCTTCCCATTGGAAAAGGGGAGATTTAGATGGGATATTGGGAAGGAATTGGTGGGTGGGAGGGTGGGCAGGCCCTGGCACAGGGTGGGCAGAGAAGCTGTGGCTGCCCCTGGATCCCTGGGAGTGTCCAAGGCCAGGTTGGAGCCCCCTGGGCTGGTGGGAGGTGTCCCTGCCCATGGCAGGGGGTGGCACTGGGTGGGCTTTGAGATCCCTCCCAACCAAACCATTCCATGATTCCATGATCATATCACTGTGTCCTCATGTCAGACACCTGAAATGGCCCCCCTGATTCCTCATCCCTGTTACATCCAATGCATTTACCCCCCTCAACTCCTCCAGCTCCTGCTCCTGAGGGCAGCAGGGACTTGGAAAAACAAGCTCCATTCTCCCACCCTGCTCTACTCTTCCCTAGAACCCTGCACTGCTTCATTTGCATCTTGAATTTTTATATCTGGCAGCACCGTTTCTGCAAAACAACAGATTTGCACCACATTTGTTTCTCTCCTTTTGGACTGATTTCAACCAGAGAGACTGAAAAAAGAAGTCAGGAGCAGAGACACCTGAACCCTCCCAAGCCAAATTGGTGGCTGGAATGTTGTCTCAACCTACTCCCTTGGTCTGAAGCTTCAGGAATTCAGGAGCTGGGCATGTCTAAGGTTAGTTTTGCCTACAAATAACTTTGGATATTAAAAAGCTCTGACTGAAACCAACCTGCAAATCAGATCAGTAGTGCCCAAGTGATCCAGGAGGACTGGCAGGGATGGGAAAGAATCCAAACTGAACAGTCATTCCCAAAGGAAAATTAAGGATTAGCAAGCTCAAATATTTAGCCTGGGGGTTTTTTTTTGGAGCACTAACATCCCTTTCAGGCAAGGAATGGGAAGCAAAGGCTGCAGGCAGGAATTGGGGAATTGGGAATACACCTTGGGGTTGTATCCCTGGATGTTCTGCCTGGGGAAGATCCAAGAGAAAGAAATACCTGAGTGAGAGCTCTCAGCACTGGTTTCTGCCTCAGCTGGAGACATTCTGGCTCCTCCTTTCAGGTAAGGCACATAATACATCCCAGCACTTCCACAGGGTTTGTATGGCAGCAGCAAGGGCTGAGCTGGGGGGGTAAATTGCAGCTGTTATTTAATTTAATTATATCATTCACTGAATTATTTAATACCCACCCAAAGGTAAAAAGTTGACCATCACTTACCTGGAAAAAAAAGCTTCCTTCCCTAGTCAATATTAAATCTGGGACAAACTCTGACTTAAAGAAATAACTCCTGCACAGACATTGATCCATGTTTAAGGAAATCAATTGAAAGGAGCATGATTTGCCTCTCCAGTCAATAAAACCAGTGTGCTGATCTACCAGTCCCAGTATGAACCAGCACTGGTGTGGGAAACCACTGAGCAACATCCCCAGGTATTAAAAACCCTGCACATTTTTCTATTTTATTGATTTTTTTAATGAAAACTCTTATATTTCTTCCACTGTTCTATTTATTCTATTCTATTATTATGATGGGTTTTTACTCAAAACAGGAATGTGCACATTTTCCTCTTGTTTTTTGTATTATCTCGACTAGAGAGTAAAGCAGTAAAGAGACAATCTCTTCATAAACTCCAAGAGGTGACTCCAATCAAATTATCTGCACACAAATCTCAGAGAATTCAATCATTAAATCAGACTTGGACACAACAAATTCAGCTGCAGATAAACCTGATCTGAATCCCAACTATATCCATACAAATCCCACCCCATAAGACTGAAAACCCCAAGTTTAAGGGTTGAGATTTTTCCCTCCATATGAGAAACTTTAAATACCCAAATCATGTCAAGAATGTTATTTTCACAAAAAAAAGGGTTCATTTTTGCATTTTAATACTTATAAATCCCTTGAATAAAATCTATATATACAAATAAAAGAGGAATTTGCTCACCAGGCTGCCTTGGGAAGGGAGAAATCCTGTGATGGGTCAAAGTTGTAACATTGGGAGGTTCAGGTGCTTTCTGGGCAGCACCTCCATCCTCTTGGGAATGAACATAAATTTCTGCTGAAAAGGTGGTTTTATCAGCACTTTCTGTTGTGATCTGAGTGGCAGCATCAGAAGTCCTTCTCAAAGGTCCTGCAGGGAGTAGAGAGCTGGAGATACTCTTGGGAATGAATCCCCCTGAGCCCAGGGCAGGGACTTGAGGTCCCTGCAGCACCAGCTCGTGTCCAGCTGTGCTGGTAACACATGAAAACACCTGGCTGGGACCTGCTGAAGACACTGGGAAAGGGGATCCTTGAGCTTCTGGAACAAGGTCAGCAGGTGGTAATTTGGGAGCAGCTTCTCTTGTATCTTTTGGAGCTTTTGAAGGTGCTGGTTGAGCTTTAACTTCAGGTTTATCCCCCAATTTCCTCCCGTTTTCCAAACTCACATCACGCAGCTCCGAGGGATTTACCCTGGAGGAAAGGGTTATGTGGACACAGGACACAAACTTCTTGGTTGGTGAGCAGGGAGCTCCAGCTGTGGTGGATGAAATCTCCTCGGGGGTTGAATGCTGAGACATCTCCATCTGCTCCTTCTCAGCCTCCTTTGGAATGGGAGCTGGTTCATCAGAAGGGCTTTTCCTCTCTTCTCCCACCTTCCCATGACCCTGGAGCAAATCCATCTGCTCAGCTGGATCTGAACCTTCCAAGCTCTCAGAGAACTGGATGTGGCCAGAGCTGCTCTTCTCCTGCTGGGGAGAGCTCAGAGAAGGGGATTCAATAAAAGGATCTATTTCCTGACCAAACCTCATGTCACAGCCAAGCCCCCCAGCTCTGCCCCTCTGCCTGCCCAACTCACTCACATCTTGGGTCAAAAAATCACATTTCTCTGCACTGTGGGTCTGTCTCCTCCCAGCATGGAAGCTCTCAGAATCCTGAGCTGACAGAGAGCCTGTGTCCTGATAAACCCCAGCTCTGTCACTGCCAGCAGGGCCAGGGTGGGACGTGCCCTGCTCTGTAACCTCATGGAACATGGAGCCAGCCAGCACTGGGCTGGCATGACAGGCCCTGGAGCTCTCCCAGTGCTGCTTGTCAGGGCTCTGCTCCCCAGGGCTGCCAGAATCAACCTCCAAGGCCCTGATGCCACCAAAGCCACCCCTGGAGAGGCTGCTGCCCAGGGCCTCAGAGCCCAGCAGGTATTTCTGGGATGAGAAGGTGACAGAAGTGATTGGCTTTGCCATCTTTTCCGAACGTTCCTCCACGGGCAGTGCCCTCGGAGCTGGAACAAGGAATTCTGTGGGTCCATCAGCCCCTGTTGCACAGGAATCCCATTCCAGTGGTGGGTAAAGTCCTGCCAAGGTGTCAGAATGCCCCACTGCAGGTGCTGGGTGTTGGTTGCACCCAGGCATGGGAGCAGCAGTGCAGGATTTCAGCTGCATGTCCTTCAGGAGGCAGGGGGTGGCTCTGTGAAATGGCACAGCCTGTCCTGAGCTGGGTCCTAAAAGCTCCTGAATCCTGGAGGACCAGGTGGGTCTGGCACTTGGGAATCTTGGAGCTTGGAAAGGCTTTGTGTCCCTCTTCTGGTCCTGGAGATACTCAGAGGCAGCTTCCAAACCACGAACCCAAGGATCCTGGAAAGCAGAAAACAGGTCCAGGAGGTTACATGGGAAAATTCCCACCCTCACCAGGATCTGGATGGCAGAATTCCAAGGAAAATGAGAGCTCTCAGTAATCAGGTCTGTCAGGACAAGAGGATGGACTCACACCATGGGATGGACTCATCTGTTAAGGGATTAATTAAAAGCTGATCATCATTTAAGAGCCAAGTCAGCTCAGGTGGGTTTGGCTGATGGTTGTAACAAAGAGAAGCAGAAACAGCTGTACCAGAACTCGGGAGTTTGGTGAACCACAAAACTGTAAATCTCTTAGAGAGGTTAAACTGGAGATCTCTTCAGCATGGAATGGTTTGGGTTGGAAGGNTGCAGGGGGGTCTCACCTGAGGGGGCACAGGGGCACAATCCCCCCTGCCCGCCCTGCTGCCCACGCTGGGGGACCAGCCCAGGGCACGGGGGTTTTTGGGATGCCAACACACACAGCCAGGGCATGTGGAGCTTCCCTGCACTCTGAAAGTCCTGTGGAGGGATCAGCAGGTAGGGATGGACAGGAGTTTTGCTCCCAAACCTTTTCTCTTTACCAAACAAACTCCCAAGAGCTGACAGTGGCTCTGTGCAGCACCTCACCTGTCTGGAGTGAGGAGAAGTCAGCTTGGAAGACAAGAAATGGGAATATCTCCAGATTAAAGACCACTCTACAAACAAGGGAATCAAAACCACAGAAATCCTGCTACTCCCAGAGCACAAAGGAAAAAAAAACTGGCAATAAATGTGGGAAAATAATTTGCAGCAATTTGTTACTGTCAGTGGTGATCCCAAACCCACAACTGGTGTTGCCCTGGAGCAAATTCCAGAACTGAGCTTTCCTCGTTTGGACATGCAATGTCCAATTAAATTAATTAAATTAATTTAAATTAATTAATTAAAGAGGTACCAGAGTCAGTCCCAGCCCTGACACAAAACTCCACACCCTCCTGCACATTCCATGCCACAAAGCAGGAGGGAATTTCTTCAGTGGCCTCAAGTTCCACCAGAGGAGGTTTAGATGGGATATCAGGAAACATTTCCTTCATGGAAAGGGTTCCCAAGCATTGGAACAGGGAAGTGGTGGAATCCCCATCCCTGGAAGTGTTCCAAAAATGTGTGGATGTGGCACTTGAGGACATGGTTTGGACATGGTGGTGATGGTTGGATTCAAATGGTCTTAAAGATCTTTTCCAACCTTAATGATTCCAAGATTTTAAATGTGGACATGATTTTATCCATTGAAGTGTAATTCAAAGCAGTTCCACTGAGGTGCAGAGAGCAAAGCTGAGATAAATGCAACTCCCTGGAGATGGGCCACATAAGCTTATTGTTTTTAAAAAATGTAATAAAATTTAGGCTTTATTTACTTTTTCCTAGAGATTGGAATAACTGTGGAAGCAGCAGAGTGTATTCCATTAAGAACACAAGCCCCTGGATGGTTATACCCTCATCAAATAATTGGAATTTGGCAATAAAAATCACTCCAAGCCATTTTTGGTGTAAACCACCAATACAAACAAGGATTTTACAACAGCATTCCCAGCCTTTCCACATCCCAGATGTCAATTCAGCAGTGACCAATCCCAGCAAGGCCTGGCTCGTCATTCCAATTTTTGGTGCCTTTCTCTCTATTTTAAACCAATAAATTATTTGGCTTCCTGAATTTCCTACGGTCAAGATGGACAACAAGGACCTGTGGAAGAATGGAAGGAGATGGAGAAGGGCTGATCCAGCCCAGGGATGATCCCAAGACATCCCTTCCCTAAACCACGTGCCAGTTCAACGGCCTCAAGTAACACGGAGCAACTCCCACTGCTGAAAGCAAGCACAGAACTTGCTATAAACTCATCTTCCCAAGCCTTTCACATGTTTTATTGTGCCTGTTATGTGTCATCCTTCCAAAAATGATCTGGGTGGCATATGATCCACAGGAGTTTGCAGTGCAAATTTAGAGCTACAACTCCATGAACTTCCTGGAGAAGTGAGAAAAGCACAAGGAGTGGAAAAATACAGCAGGAGAGTGGAAGAAAACAGGGTGCAAAGGGGAGAGGCTCTGGGGAAAGGCAAGAGGGAGCACCCAGAAAATACAGGGGGGGGAACAGGGTGCCCAGCTGAGGAGGAAAATTGTGAGGTTTCATTCTCCACAACTCCAAAACCTCCATGGGCAGGGACACCTTCAACTCTCCCAGGTTCTCCAACCTGGCCTTGGACACTGCCAGGGATGCAGGGGCAGCCACAGCTTCTCTGCCCACCCTGTGCCAGGCCCTGCCAGCATCCACTCCACAGGAATGTCTTGGCACTCTGTGTCTCCCTCCATCACAGACAGGTTTAGAGTGTGTCTTTAGTTTCACAAGACCCATCTCTGGACAACCACAAAGCATTTGTAGTTAATAAATCCTCAGTCTTGGGCTCCTTTTCCTCCTAAAATGCCCAATGCACTTCTCTTCCCACGAAAGGCCAATTCAGACCTGTAGGAAGAGTCAGTGTAAAATTTAGGAAAAGAAATCCCTCTATGCCAAGAGTTCCATGTTTGCAATTTATTCCTAAGCACCTCTGCCAGGATTTAGTTATTAGAAAAGAGGAGGAGCATTGGCAGAGTATTTCATGGAATCCTGGAATGGTTTGGGTTGGACGGGATCATAAAGACCATTCAATTCCAAACCCTGCCATGGGCA